>VWZZ01005326.1:29894-44780 GCA_013399095.1 Psophia crepitans | reverse complement strand
GCTGACCCGCCGCCGGGAGAGGTGACCCACCGCCGGCAGGGCTGACCCATCGCCGGGAGAGGTGACCCACCGCCGGGAGAGGTGACCCCACGGGGGCTGACCCACCGCCAGCAGGGTTGACCCAAGGGGGCTGACCCACCGCCGGCACGGCTGCACCGCACGGCAGCAGGGCACGGACATGGAAGCCTCCTCACTTCACACTCACAGAGAGTCACTGCACCCACCGACCTCGCTAAGTACTCGGGGCTCCCCCGCCTGCTCCTGCGTGTGCCCGACAGCCACGCGCTGGCTGCTAAGAAAAACTTTCCCACCCATCGCTCCTGCCAGCCATCCGCTGCCTTCCCACGGCCACCAGCCTCGCAGCACGGCAGCGGCTCCGAGAAGAGCTCCCCAGTCCGTGATGACATCCCCAAATGTCCCTATTTCCTATCAAGCCAAGGCAGCGCGCCGAAAGCAACCGAGTCCCCGAGACTCCCACCGCACCGGCGGCTGGTCACGCAGCGACTGCTCTTCCCCCCAGCTGGGGGCTCGGCTCACAACCAAACCTCTGCTGCGCGAAAGGCAGTGGAGGTTGCCCGGCCTGGACAGAACCCAAAATCCACTCACGTGGGGCCTTCCAGAGACAAAACCCTCCAGGAACGCGCTCCGTACATTCTTGGTCCCTTACACTTGCCTAGAAGACGTTACGCAGCTGAGGCTGTGCAGTAACAGCTGGTAACAGATACCACCGGGGCATCCCCAAGGGGGAAACAAGAAGCCTTACAGACACTTTCTAGGAGCCAGAGATAAACCCACTCCTACAGCCTTGCACTGTAGCAGCCTTCAGGGGGAGGACTGGAGTCTGGCAGGATCAGGATTACCTAGCGTGGCAGGAGATGGTTACTACGGAACGTCTGGATCCCCGTTTAAAATCACGCTGCTCTGTTGTACCCTCCGTGTTACCGCTCACGGGACACGTCACCACCAACCAACGCAAGTTTCTCCAGCTAGCACAAGCGAGCGGATCGTTGCTGCTCCATGGTTTTCAGAATAAACGTGTGAAAACCTGACTATAATATCTTTGAAGTTGAGCTGCCTGCCAGAAACCACCGTATCTGCATGAAAACGGAAATACTGGTTCTACAAACTCCCGGTTGCCTCACAGCAACGTTTAAGAGAACGAGACCTCCAGCCCTGATTTTCAGGAGATACCCTGAACATTTAAAGCCCTCCCAGCCTGCGGCGCAGCCCTGCCCTTCCAGAGAACACAGGTCCTGAACTGCGTTGGGTTCCCCCTCAAAGCAAAAAAAAATAAAAGCCTTTTTCCCGAGAGAGTGGGGATGCCTGGATACGAATCCGTTATTACAGGCGTAAGATCATCTCCGTATGTGAAACACATGAAGCAGCCCGTCGCGCTGCAGCACAGGAGCCACTTTTTGGAAAGACGAGAACCAGAATGGCTACGGTCCCGTAAATTGCAGAATTAGCCGTTCAAAGGTGAGTTAAGGACAGGAAGTTGGCAAAGCCCCGGAGTCAGCACTGTCAGCTCAGAACTGTCCAACTCAGGACGCCAGCCGCAGCCTGCTGTCGTCCACGCGTTAATTAAGACACTGACTGGCATTACTTGATAACACAGCACTTCTCCCACCGGACTCCCCCCTCAGCCAGCGCACCGATCGGGTGCCGTGCCCTTACGGGACGGCTATTCCTCATTTTATTTCCCTCATGGAGGTTCATTATGTGACCTTAGCCCCTACTTACTGCACATCATTCAAATCCTGAAAGGAACAGCGTTGCTTGCCTGGTGGGTTCCTCCGTAACACGACATACCCCAGCGCTTTGCAAACCACCCGTTTCCTGCGGTGAAACAACGGACCGGCATATCTCTGGTGCCTCAGGCGGGCTAATTATAGCTGCAATTCATTACTTGATCTCATTTGCTTTCATTTTATCGAGCTAAGTTCCAAGCCAGGCTCTTTCTGATCTCGCTCCGCAAGTTTACAAATGTACAAGGTCAGGCTCCCCGCCACAGGGAGCACGCAGGAAGAGCTGCTTTAAGCAATTCTCTCCGCGTCTCGCAGGAACTCTGCGGAGAAAAGCCATTCTGATGGGCCCCCCCCCACCCAGGCGCTGCGCGGAGCCGCGGCACAGCAGCCGCGGGGCACCGAACTCCGGGCGTTGTGTCATGCTGCTTCCCTGACTGTGCAGAGGTTCGTTGAATGGGGGTGCAGGTGTATGTCACGTCCTAGGCTGCTGAACTTTTCCAAATTAGCTAAAAATGTTTCTAAAGGTCAAAGACAGACAGACAGACAACAGACAGACCTGGAAACCAGGGCAGATGTTCTGGGTTGCCGTCTCTGAGAGCGAAGAACCGAGGTTGGACACAATTGTAAAAATACGATGTTAAAATGCGATGCCTCATCAGCTATTTCGAGCGAGAAACAAGACTGAGTAACGTCCACAAACGTAAATCAGGGCTGTATGCGACGGTTCAGTTAAAGACACTTCTCACCTCTAACAGCCAAGTTTGGACATCCCCTTATCAAAGAAATCATAGATTTTCTTGTGCTATTTTCAAGCCCTATATATATATATACACACACATATATATGCATACAGATATTTATATATGTATGTGTTAAAAATCTGGTAAGTATCTGCAGTTCTGAAAGGACTCCGGCTCGCGCCGCAGCAGAAAGGCGCTCTGCCGCTGGGCCGTTTCTGAGGCTGCCCCGGCCTGACGGCTACAAATATTTCATGAGCCTGGGGTTAGGCCCTGGAGCAGAGAGGCGCTGAAGTCTGCAGGGTTTTGCACGGGGCCGGATTCCGCAGCGTGAGGACCGCGGCGGTATCTGCATGGCAAGAATTAATACTTAAGGGAGTAAGCAGTCAACGCTGCGAGTGAAACGTGGCGTTACCTGGTTCTGAAGGCCCTGGAACACGCTCCCAGTGAAACCTCGTATTCTCTCACAGCAGAAGTGCCTGCAACACAGAACGATTTCAAAGCAAGTTTTAATCGGAACAAGAACTCAAACGGAGAAACTTTCAAGCAGAACATTCCTCTGCGGAACCAAGAGAAACGAACTGGACAGGAGGTTTTGCAATGCTGTTTAGTACAAGCTTTCAAATATGAAAATATTTGTGAGATCACAGTAAACTTGACTGTAACAGCTAGGAGTAAAAGCTCTAGTCTAGACAAATCACAGCCTTCACCGATGCTGGACACGCATGGTTTGATATTCAGTTCTGCAGTGACGTTTCCTGATATTTAGGAATCAAGATTTTTCTCCCCCGTTATAATTTACTGAGTTTCTGAGCTACTGCGTTCCTTCCTGGTCTGCGATCGATGCCCTTTCCTTGTAGCGATCGGCTTGGGAAGCATTAACTCCGTTCTTTCCGAAACAGCCGTGTCACTGCGGGCGAGCCAGGGGTAAAAGCCGCAGGCTGTTTCAGATGGCAGAGACACCCACTGTCAACGCCCGCTTTAGAACACTAAAAATATTGTCGAAGCATCGTGCAGATGGTTGCCTATTTTCCTGGGAACTGCCGCAGCAGCGGGCCCGGGAGCACATCCTTCTTTAAGAGGAGATAACGCAGGCTGGTCAGAAGAAGGGACAAGACCCTCCAGAGACCGTAGTTACAGACTCCTTTACCTTCTTTGCCATCTCCACAGAGAGACTTTTTTTTTTTTTTTAATTTGATCCCAGACATGAGCTCTGCTGAAATCTGGCTTTGGTGTCAAAGACGACCGTCCTCTGACGATGGATAGATCGGGCCTCAGGTTCCCCTCCTCGACGAAGCGTGCTCTGACCTAAACACAAGCAAAGGGCAGGATCCTCCATGAGGGAAGGGCGCTGCAGACCCAGGTCACGTTCCCGTGAAACCAGAGGACGCGGACACGACCTGCTCAGGTTTCCAGCCTGCCAACCCTTGCTTTAATGAAAAGGAGAGTTTATTTATTCCCTCCCCGCTCCGAGTAATTAGAGATGCAGGAAGGCTACAGCGCTATCGTGAAACCTAAGGTTACACGAACCAGTTCCTTAGCACGGGATACGCCTGAAAAGATCGCCTCATTTTTAAAACTCGTTACTATTTGCATTTCAGTAATGCCCGAGGTCCCATTCATGGGCTGGAGCCCCATTGTAGCGGCATTGTGAGCGCGCACAATAAAAAGGCCACGCACAAAGACCTTTCAGTTGAAGGGCTGTAGTCATCCTCCTGCAAAAAAAAACCAACCTCCAAACCCCCAACGCCTGGATATACAAGAAGTGAATGACGTTTCGTGGCGAAACACAGACCTGCGCCCCGGCGCACGCTCCTGCCCCCTCCTCCTGCAGCACAGCCCCCGCTGCAGCCTCTCTTCTGCGCTGGGGGCCGTGGGCAGCGTCACCGGGAACGGAGGTGCCACCAAGGCTCCCGACCTCGTCGCTGCCGGCGCGCAGGCGTCTGAACGGTGCTGCGACAATCCCAAAGACCGGCTCCTCTCATGACAGCCCGAGTCGCGCGTTCCAAAGCTGCAAAAGCCTTTCTTTGCCGAGATGCCACGCTTAAAATGTTAACCTTATTTGCCACCCAATGACTTCTGCTGCTGGATTTCCACCACCACGCAAGCAGGGGTTTTTTTTTGGCATTACCCTTCCTGTGTGTTTCCCCCCGCAGCACAAAGCAAGGGATTTCAGTACCAAGGTGTCCCACAAGAACTGCCAGACGGCAAGTGAAATGCAAGCACTCTGCAAATGAAAACAGCTCTAGTTTCTCCTTCATGGTGCATTAAAACTGGGAATATTAAACCACACGACCGTATTTAATTGTTTTAAAGACACTATTAATCTAGCGGGTTGTTAAACGAAGAAACGTAGTAGATCTATTATTTTTAACAAAGCAGCGTAAGATTTATGGTCAAGATTTAACCACAGGACATAGGAAACTGGAGAGAAAAATGCGAGACACGAAAATTACAGTTGTAAAATATGTTATGAAAAATAAAGAGTCATGGAAAGAGGCAGTGCTTGTGACAATTTCGTATAACAGATACATTCCATGAACTCGTTCCTATTTTAAGCCGGTTAATTTTGAAACGATGCGTGCCAACTAAAGTGCAATTAAACCTACCTCGACTCCTCAGAAGCAATGAACAAACATATACCCATAAATCATTCTAAAAATAAGATCCAGTAAAAGCAAGCTTTTAACGGCCTGCGGTGCCGATACAGAAATCGGCGGTTCTTGTGTTGCAAGAGGTTCCTGGAAGTGCTGAGGCAGCGACCCCAGCGCTCCGCAGAGATTCCGACAGCGTCGAAGGCGCGTTTGAATGCTTGTGCTTACCTTACGCCCTCAGGAGGAAATCAAGATGGAAAACATCTTTCTCATCCCGCACGGCCAGCCCCTGGCGTGCACGTGCTCTGCCTTAAAGCCTAGAGACCTGCCCCTACGTGAGGGACGGGCTTCCTTTGATTATACCTGCGCGCTGGAGGTACGGCAGCTGCTGGGTGCTATCCACGCTGATTTTTGCTAGCGTTGCTTTCTGGCTGTTAGAATTCCCAATTTATACTTTTCTACGTACACCCTTCTGCACAGCGGGGAGCTGCGCAGTCTCCTCGTACGTACAGGCAGAGAGGGGGTACACACCTCTGGATAACAGGTAACGCTGAGCGCCTGCTGGGTGCACGGAAACGGCCACTCACAGGCTCTCAGTAATTTTTGTGTAGATAAAAATAAGGGCAATTATTGGCTTTTGGGAATCCAGAAGGATTCTATTTGCCAGGGTGGGTGTTTTTTTTTTACTTTCCATTCCCTCTTTTCTGTTCCACTGACAGGGCAGAACAGCAGCAGTACCTTCCACCGGGAAGCACTCAATCCGAGGACTAAAGGATGCCGAAAATGCTCTCAGGCCGAGAGAGCTGGGCTTGTCCAGCCTGGAGCAGAGAAGGCTGCGGGGAGCCCTAACTGCGGCCTCCCAGTGCCTGCAGGGGCTGCAGGAAAGCTGGAGAGGGGCTGGTTGCAGGGCAGGGAGGGCCAGGCCAAGGGGGTGGGTTTGAACTGCCAGAGGGGAGCTGGAGCTGAGCTGGGAGGCAGCAATCCTTCCCTGGGAGGGTGCTGAGGCCCTGGCACAGGGGGCCCCGAGAAGCTGTGGCTNCCTTCCCACCCAAACCATTCTAAGCCTGTGCAGCCCAGTGCTCTCTCTGAAATGGCAATCTCCTCCCCGTTACGCAAAATGAGAGAGATGCTATAACTACTGTGACCACAGAGTGGCTGTTCTTGCCGTAGCATTTATTAGTACAAGCTGAAGGGTGACAGCACGTTTGCCTTTCGGGAATTGTCCAACCCCTCTGCAAGGGCAGCCGGCCGGGCTGAGGAACTGCATTTCAGTAACAGATCCCAGGACTGACTTCAGAACCAGCGGAGGGCAGAAGTACTGGAAGTATGGCAAAGGCTGCGGCACTGCTCATGTCCCAAGATAAGTGTTCAGGCCCAACCTAACTTATCACCTCCGGAGCCAGGCAGCGCCCCACACGAGCCCCGTGAGTATGCTAGACCCCTGGAACCCTTACGCAAAGGTGAGCACTCACGGTTTACAGAAATAGCGCCCAGACCAACGACTGGAAAGAAGAGGGAATGAATTCACAGCGTATTAGCAGGTAAAGATAAAGTCGTCATTACAAGGGAGGGGACAGGGAAGAGGAGGAGGTCAGAAGGTCTGAAGTCTTCTCTAAGAACTCTTCTGTGAACGGCAGTGCCATCCGCCTTAGCTTGCTCCAGAGGGAAATTACACGGGGCAACGCCGGGGTTTTAATGGCCACCCTGTCCCAGAACAGGGACACAAGGGGTAATTTAAAGCCTCCTCCTGGTCAGGAGATTTACAGACAAACCCTTCAAACATCTATTTCTTTGAAGAAGCTTGTGGCTGGCCAAAACAACTGTGCCAAACGCAGGGCTGACCTCCCCAGCCGCTGCCAGTCCACAGAAGCCTTGCTCCCAGCGAAGACGGCGGATATTTACATCCCCTGCTGCAGCTTCTCGTCTTCTGCAGCTTTTCCTCTAGTGTTTGAGCACACCCGTACCATGCCTGCTGCGCATCAACCTCCTCCGAAGCACGCGCTACATAAATTTAACCTGTGCCAGCCCAGACAAGCTGGTGATGGACAGCAAAGATGCTGAGAAAAGACATATTTTTGTAATACTGCAATTGCTTTTCTGCCCTCGATGCACCCAAAAAGGAAGTTTCCCTAAGGAGGGCGGGAGGCTGCACACCTAGGCAGTCCCTTACCGCTCCAGCATCACGAGAATCAGCTATCCTGGCTTGCCTCCCTGATTCAGCTCCCGTTTGAAGCCGCCGGCTCCGAAGGGTTATGATGTTATCCAGTTACCTCACAAAATCCTTCAAGTCAATCACGTCAGCAGTTTTTTGTTACTTCCATTTCCTTGGTTCCACTACAAGAGGTCATTCCACGTCACAAGAACAGAACCAACAACGTGAGGACGGCTGCCAGCAGTCCCTTTTGCAACCGTTCTGATAACGACCGCAGTTGGAACCCAAGAGACGCCACCGGTCTCTCAGCGCCGCCGGCTCCGATGCACGCTGCCCAGGAGCGGGCCAAGTTGCCGGCTATATCCCAGCCCCGGCCCATCGGCTTTGCGTTCTGTCAGCGTCTGTCAGGCAGAGAGGCCAACAGCTCATGCCACCAGCTTTGCATTGAAAGCACCCTGCGCTACGGCAAGCCTAGCAAAGCACGAAGCGGCTGCTCCACCTCAAGCACACGTAGCCCTATTTCTGTTCTCTTCCTGGGCTCAAAGGCGCAGCCAAGAGAAAACCGGGCTTTATCAGGAATTTAGACCCTCTAACAATGATGCCTGTGCACTGCTGCTGCAGTTGTTCTCTCCCTAGTTAAAAAAAAATCAGAGTAATTTAAGCTCCAAGTCAGTCTGTACTCTCTTCTACAAAGTTCCCCCAGGGTTAGGACGAGCAACTCTAATTCAAGGAGGAAATCCCCATCCTTCAGCTCCCTGCACACACCCAGCGGGCCCAGAGCGAAGGCAGGGCTGCGTGCCGCTCGGGGGGGCTGCTGCAGCTCCGGACGGACAGCACGCCTTCAGCGTTACGCCCTCGAACATCGGCCCCGTCCCAGCACGGTGGGGGTGTGAACGAGCGTCAGAGTGTGTAAACCCATACCCGGGACAGCGCCAGCTTTCTCATCGGGGGCTCCAAATGCTTTACACTGCTCTCCACTAAAGGGCCACCCACTCCTCCTTCACACGCAACGTGTGGGAGTTGCTGCTGATGCATGCGATGCCATCTACCTCAGCAAGGTCAGGAGCAAGCTAGTCTGATCTGCTAACTTGTGTGGGAGTGGGGATTCTCCAGAAGGAATAACTGAAATAAGAGAATCACAGAATCCCGGACTGCTTTGGGTTGGAAGGGACCTCCCAGCCCACCCAGTGCCACCCCCTGCCATGGGCAGGGACACCCCCCACCAGCCCAGGCTGCCCAAAGCCCCATCCAACCTGGCCTTGGGCACTGCCAGGGAGCCAGGGGCAGCCACAGCTCCTCGGGGCACCCTGTGCCAGGGCCTCAGCACCCTCCCAGGGAAGGATTGCTGCCTCCCAGCTCAGCTCCAGCTCCCCTCTGGCAGTTCAAACCCACCCCCTTGGCCTGGCCCTCCCTGCCCTGCAACCAGCCCCTCTCCAGCTTTCCTGCAGCCCCTGCAGGCACTGGGAGGCCGTAGTTAGGGCTCCCCGCAGCCTTCTCTGCTCCAGGCTGGACAAGCCCAGCTCCCTCAGCCTGTCCTCGCAGCAGAGGGGCTCCAGCCCTCGCAGCATCTCCGGGGCCTCCTCTGGACTCGCTCCAGCAGCTCCATGTCCTTCCTGCCCTGGGGCCCCCCGAGCTGGAGGCAGCACTGCAGGGGGGTCTCAGCAGAGCGGGGCAGAGGGGCAGAATCCCCTCCCTGGCCCTGCTGCCCACACTGGGTTGATGCAGCCCAGGACACGGGGGGCTTTCTGGGCTGCCAGCGCACACTGCCGGCTCATGGTGAGCTTCTCATCCCCCAGCACCCCCAAGTCCTTCTCCTCAGGGCTGCTCTCAATCCATTCTCCACCCAGCCTGGAGCTGTGCTTGGGATTGCACCGACCCACGTGTAGGACCTTGCCCTTGGCCTTGTTGAACTCCATGCAGTTCACATGGTCTCACCTCTCCACGTCCCTCAGGACCCATCCCTTCCCTCCAGCGTGTCGACCCACCACACAGCTTTGTGTCATTGGCAAACTTGCTGAGGGTGCCCTTGATCCCACTGTCCACATCGGAACTAAGACTTCCTTCTGTCCAGTATCACGGATACAGTACGTACTCTGCAAACTCTGCAGCACCAAGAGCAAAAAGGCAACCTGAGGTTCTCTGTGCAACGCAAAGGAGCTGCCACTGGGGATGCAACGGCAGGACCTGGCTGATCACTGTTATTTCCCAATTCTGGATGAAATTAGGAAAGTTATCTGTGGCAAACGAACACAGCGGAACCAGAGTACAAAGCGCTTTCAGTAAAGCTGCTGGATACCGAGCCGCTCAGTGGGTTTCACCTGAGGGAGGACTGCCTGGATCAAAACAAACAGAAGGAAGCTGCCAGCGCTGCGAGCACGTGGGACCTCTCCTGGCAGACTTGGCCAGGCACAATCTGGAACACCAGATAAAAGGAGGCGCACGGGAACCTCCGGCAACTGTGTAGGTAGATGCAAGCAGAAAGCTGAAACGCTAATGTTATTTTAGGATACGCATGCATCGCACGTATGCACCTGTAATCGCTTCCTCCTTAACTTAATTGACAGAAAACATCATTAAGCCTCTGTTTTCACCATAAAACATAGGTGACCAAATTGGAAAGAAGTCATTTTAGCTCAGAAAGCCTCACACGTGGGCTGTTACATGGCTGGAACCTCCTAGATGTTGTTATACCTCGGACACCGGCCACAAAAGCACCGGACTGACTCTGGAAGGCGTTCTGCGCTGCAGACTGGCCCCCAGGCACGCGGGAGCTAGCACGGCGGGATTTCCACCCGAGCTGAAAGAGGTTTGACCCGAGGCTCGTTTAAGTGCCATACCCAGTTAGCATTGAGGCGATCAGGACAGACATCCAGCTTGCTTACACCCGCCTGTAAACCCCAGCCGTGAGCTTCAGTCTCTTACACCGTGGGCACAGCACGTTCTGATTCATGCACGTCGCGGGGGAGCGTGCGGGCAGGCCAGTATTACTTCTGTGACTTGCATTTGCTGGGACGCTTCCAAATCGCTTCCATTTCCAGGAAGAACTAAACCAGGTGCCTTGTCTTTGCAAAGCAGCTTAAGCTAAAAGCCTGATAGCACTTGCTGCTCTCACTTGGGGTCACAGTTATTAAATATTTAAGCCAAATCAATGAGAAGTTGAGACGAGAGAGCAGCAACATTTCGCAGATAAACCTCTGCCCCTCTGGACCCTGCTTCTCCACGCTCTCTCTGTGAGGCTCCATCTGCTTTAAGAGATCAACACAACCACCAGGGACAACTCCAAATACTGTTTAAAAACCAGAAGCTTAAATGAAAATGAGAACTGAGCTTCTGACCTTACCTAGGGTCGTCTTACCACGTCAAGGCTGGGGTTATTTCCAGGGCAGCGTGCGAGAGCTTTCACCGCAGCTGCCTGAACAGTACTTTGCCTGTGGATTAACGGATGACTTGGGCTCCTCATTCTTACCAGCCTTTACAATGCAGGAGAACACACAGAGGACTTCTGAAACAGCTGAAGGAAGAAGACAAAAGTAAGCTAACCTCCTGACCTGTACAATAACCTTGCAGGGAAATCCATTCAACACAGCTGCTCGCTGTTTCTGGGAACAGCAGAAGGAGGGTTTTGCAAGAGGAAACTCCTTAAGAGGGGAAACTCCCACAGCAACCTGTTCCTGCTGAGTTTACACGGGGTAGAAGAGAGAGTAAATCCAGCAAGCACCAAGCAGCGATAAAGCATGTCATGAGCAAGGACTGAACGGATTTCAAGCACAGGACTTTGCTGTTCTTATTGCATTTCAACCAAGGAAATGCTCCGGTGAGACAGGGAAGCAGCATTTCAGAAGATAAACCTCTTCATCGTCAGCAGTTAAAAGGAGGCGCTCTATCAAACACGTATTATTTCACCCCAGGAGTTTCACCCCAGGGAAAGCGAGATCTGCTCTGGGTTCCTGCAGAGCTCCCTGCAAAATTTCCTTTTCTGAACCTCACGTCTCTCAAGAGATGTCATGAAAAAGAAACACAGAATCCAATTCACTGCCGAGGCGGCGGCGATACGATTCAACACGCAGACACGGAAAACGACCACTGGGACTACGGCAGCAGGAGAACGGCCGAACACATCAGACCAAACGCCCGCCCGACCCAGTATCTTGCCTCTGCCAGTGGCCAACAGCCACAGAAGATTTAAAACCCAGACCAAGCGCCTACGGAGAATGCTTTCCTGGCTGCCAGGCTGAGCAGCGGGGAAAAGACAAGCGACGTAGCAAGAGCCTTTGCACTGCGCTGCAGCATCTCGCAAGCCCGCGTGCGAAAGACCGGCTCCCTGGTGGGAGCGCCGTGCTCAGACGCCGGCAGAGCCGGGCAGTAGCTCACGTGGAAGGCAGGCTCCCTACCTTAGGAGCCAATATTTCTACTCAACTTTTAGATACCTTTTAGCGAAAAGTGGAAGCAGCGGCAGCTTCCGATCCCACGCGCCACAGAGGAGGGAGGAAAAGGGGGTGCCCTGGCAGACGGGGCTGCAACGTGGTGTCCAGCTGCAAGTACAGAAACCCCAGGGAATGTAACGAAGGCTCCTCCGCCAGCTTCAGTTCTGGTGCGCGACAGAGCTTGGCACCACCTCAGCACCCTCCGGAGCGACGCTACTGCACCGGGGCTGCTCGAATTCGCCGACAGCGCAACTGCTGGGCCAGGTTCCGCTGCGGCTGCGATTCAGGTGCTTACCCTGCGGCGAGCGCGCGGCTGCATCCCCCTGGCAAGGGGTACCCCCGAGGTAAACGCCACCCACTCCCTTACAACCTCTGCTCTGAGCAAAAGAACCGCCTCCGCTCGGGAAAAGAAACGGCTGCGCTAAGAATGGAGCGGTTGCTTAACGTAGATGCGGCTGCAGATTTTGGCAGCCCTCTCACTGGGTTCAGGAGCTGATTTTAAAGGTCCT
The DNA here is from genome assembly GCA_013399095.1 of Psophia crepitans. Lineage (NCBI taxonomy): Eukaryota > Metazoa > Chordata > Aves > Gruiformes > Psophiidae > Psophia > Psophia crepitans. The sequence goes on along the minus strand of VWZZ01005326.1, from coordinate 32,619 downwards.
TTAGCATTTACTGATTACGTCCCTCCCTCACTGCACGCCCTGAGCGTACAGCGTTGCTTGTATGGCAGATATGAAAACCACGAGCTTGGTTTTCTAAATAAAATTGATTCATCTCCCTTGCAAGAATCTGAATCTGCGGTTTGCCTTTTTTTTTTCAAATCAACGCCTTTTAAGAGGTAGAATAATTCGATTTTTCTGTTGCCTCACCAGAGCCGTGCGCAACCCGTCGATAACCTCCCCGAGCGCAAAGCGGCTCCCTGCGCACACCACCTGCGCCAGCTCCCGCCTCAGGTCTCCAACCGACCACGGATTTCAAGGCAACAGCCTGAATCTGACCGAGATCTGAACGCAGGATCCAAGGCCAAGCTTTCCATAGCTACTGGAATTAAAATACCTTTTTTTTTTTGGAGCCGTGACGTGCTGTCCCCATTCTCCCCCCATACAGACGTAGGAACAATACCCGGGGCGAGATGCCGAGGAGGGATGTCTATTCTTCGTCTAAGGGCAGGTTAAACATGTTTGCTGCTTCAAGTCTAGCGAGCAACCTGCACCTACGAGCACCCGACACTCATTCACGACTTAGTAAAGCTCTGGTGCTTCTCAACTTTTCTCAGATCACAGGCTTTGGAATATTTTTCCTCTGTTTTTTAAAATCCTGTTCTTACACTGTTCGTTGTTTGTTATCAGATTCTGCACCTGACTCAGTTTTACGATTCCTACGCGAGCGGAGGGTAAGCGCCCGGGTTTCCAGCTGCCCCGCTCTCCCGAGGGGTTGTAGGAAACAGGCACAGGAAGGGGACGGGGTCTGGGCACACGCTGAAGGGCTGTGCCACGCTCTGGTGTCGGGGTTTGGGGAGCGACCTGCCTGCACAGGAAGGAAAAAGGCATTCTTCCTTCAGCTCCGCGGATGAAGGAAAGCAAGGGGAGCACCGTTAACAACTCCGCTGGCAGTTTTTCTAGCAATTAGCCTAGGAGCAAAAATATGGAAAAAAATACCCAACAAATCCTTACTGATTTTAAATCCTGGGGATTTCCTAATCAGACTGGGGCTCCAAATCCATCAGACAGTTTTTAAAAAGGACTTGAACAGTTTTTCAGTTCCAATACTGATTAAAACTCTTTCTTCGAATTAAATGCTAATTTAGGGTTGCAATCTAGCAAGGAGGAGTTGGAAGAAAAATGCGAATATAAGCCTGAATGTCCAGAAACGATACATTTTAATATTCTGCTGCCTGCAGTTCTGAGAAAATTGGCAGCTACCTTTCCAGGAAATTAGCTTTCCTCCCGTAAGGAGAGCGACGCTGGCTTGCTGGTTCTTCACAAACAGGCACTACACCACGCTCCGCACCGTAACACAGCGTGCGTCAGATACTATAGGGATATCCGAAGGAGCAAAGCACTCTTTACATCTCAACAAATGAAAGATGATTTCAGGTACCTCATTACGAATGGGGAGGTGATGCCGGTGCTTCTGCAAATCGTGGCCGCGAGGGCACCCGATTATCAGGGCGCACGCGGCCACAGAGAGGGTGCAGCAGGCGGGCGGTGCCAGACTCGGCAGCCGTGGTGGCTGGAGCTCATCTGGTCAAGATGGGGATAGCTGGTTAATGCTGCGAGAAGCCAAGGGAGGACACAGAAACACCTCACCAGAATTCTGCGTGACCACTTGCCGAACGCGTTAGAAACCTTGTACCTCAGGTTACTTATTTCTGTGAAGGAGGCAAAAATTTCAAGTCAGGTGCCTGGCTCCCTTTTCACTGCTCCAGCCCCAAATCAGTCACTCCCTGTTCTCGCTCTCAGCCTGTTCCCCGCTGGATTCAGCCCCCAAACGGCCCAGCGACGCCTGCTCCTGCGCACCACAGACCGCTGAAGCACAGAGTGCCGGGAGGGATGAGGAGACATCGGGGTGCTCACCCGCTGGCCTGCCCCTCTCTGCCCGTGCCTGCCCCGCCGCAGCCCGTTCCAGCGTTACGCTGGCAGAGCCGTTCCGTTGCGGTTCACCGTTCCTATCGCTCAGGGAGTCGCTGCTCGGCGGCACTTCTGCGTGTCTTGACTTCCACAACGCTTCCGACTCATTTTTCGTCCTTTCCTCACGCTACAGAGAAAAGGAACAAATTGTTCAACAGCCAAAAAAACGTTGCTCAGCAATGTAAGCTGGGAATTTCGTTTTCTAGGAAGAAACACGCACGTTTCCAGACACAAAGGCTGTGTTCAGTTCTATGGAGCAGTTTTACACGACCCTATCGCAGCCGATGGCAGCATCTGCATGGGGGGCAGGGGAATGCTGTGATGAACCAGATCTCAATGAAAATTTTCAAACAGTGCCTGTCTTTTATCACCTTTGGTAAATGAATAAGATGTACCTGTTCAGTAGGACATTGCATTTTTCTCCCCAGCTTCACTGCCCCTTTGAGCTGTAGTTGAAGAACTTGCTGTCCTTATTCTCCGCCAGTGATCCGGCTTCCCAGCTGGATGGACCCCAACCCTTGTGTCTCCTACGAGACCCTGTAGCCCATGGAGGCTCTCCTCCTTGTGTTGCAGGACTCCCAAACACACAGCAGCTCCAACACATAGAGCACAGGAGAGGAAACGAACTCACGTTCATCAGAAATCTACCTTAATATCTCAAAGGTGTGTGAGCTGACACTTAACCCCACCTCCGTTCGTCCAGAAAGGTGTCTCGCCAGGAGGGAAAACCATCACTTGATGTTTTCTTATTTATTAC
>VWZZ01005326.1:8202-29888 GCA_013399095.1 Psophia crepitans | reverse complement strand
CCCCCCGAAGACAACAGTCATGGGAAGGTCACGTACACAGGCTGTGGAACGAAGGCAAACCACAGCCAGCTCAAGTCACATCGCCCAAAACATGTGGGCAGCTCATTCTCTGCGACTACTTGTGCAGGCGTTGGGAAGAACCGAGGGCATCCACATGAAAAGAAGCACCGGCTGGCATTTCAAGTTGATGCAATATGGCACCATCTAAAGGAAAGTGACCCCCAAGAGGTCACACCAATTGCGTCAGTGATTTAGTGCCCATGGAAACCCATGGTGGAGGAACCACTGACACGTTCTCGTTCCTTCTCAAGGCAGAGCTGCCAACTGCCTGCAACGGCAAGAGGACAGTGGTGTGGGGGCCCACCGCTGCAAAGCTCTGGAGAGGAAAGCAGCCTCTCTTCCCAACTGAAACGAGCTGCGGCAGTTCTTTCAGGAATTCCACGTACTTCAGAGATGTTTTGTTCAAGGAAGCGGTCTTCAGATGAAACGCTGACTCTATAGACAAAACTGAAACTGTCCAACATTTCATGCCGCGACTGCTCTGGGCTGCTTCAGGACGCTGGCTATGCTGCGGAGGTAGCGACGCGTGCCAAGATCCTTGCTAATCCCCGAGCTCCGTTACCGTGCTACCCTGCTCCGCCTGGCCGTCCCATCACAGAGAACGGGATGCAGCATGTACACAGGGTGACCAAAACGCCAAGCGCAGACAAAATTCTGCTTTAAAAGGAACACTTCAGCATGCTTTGATTGCTCATACTAACAAATCCAGATGTTGCTCTCAGATTAGATCCTGGCTGTGTACACCATCCTTCTGTTACTGTTTTAACTGTGGTTTACTACTTGGAACCGGGAAGTGGTTCATTCTGAAGAAGGCAGTCTGAAATGAGGACTCTGCATTTTAAGTGGATGTTTCTGTTTGGAAAGCAAAGCTTCAGCAAGGAAGGCAAGTCACATAATGGAGAAACACTTACCAAGCGGCTACATTGATTAGACTGCAGCGGGAAGGAGCAGCACAGCCAAAAATAGCCAAAACACAGAGTAAATATGAAACCTCTTTGGGCTGTTTGACGTTGTGGTCTGGTCCTGGAGCCAGTTAATAAACGCAAGGGCTGGGAATGCATTGTTCAAACTTTGACCTCAGCTAAATATAATTATTTGAACAATAAAAATTGCAAAGAGATTTAATCTAAAATAGTTGGGCATGAGATAAAGAGAGATTCGTAGTTCAGAAAGTGTTTACTCTATAAAGAATGGACTTCTCTTTCTCAAAAGCACTACAATTATCAGCTTCGAGCAGCTCTTTCACTGAAAGGTGATGGTATTCAACCTATCTGGCAGCATGCTACACTGAAATGTAGTAATCTAAGGACATCACTACATTTATCTGCACCTTTGTTCCTTCCCGTATTTCTGTACATCACTCGATCCAATCCCTTCCAGAGACACCATTTTAAAGGACAGCATTTCCAGTACAAAATACAACCGAAGAAATCCCTCCAGTAACTCATCACGGTTTGGCAAATACAGAGGTTCTACAGAAAAGAATAGTTACAGAAAATGCCACAAAGACTTTTTCTAGCGAGCCTTAACGTGTGAAAACGGTGTCAAGCAACGGCACAGGAAAAAGGCACTTGCTTAAAGACTTTGAGACAGCCACTGAAAATACACGCAGCGGAAACGTTTAAACGGCATTCTGATCTCATTAACACTGTTTCGCGCCGCTCTGACCCCGTTAAGTTCAGGGCAGGTATGCCATGGGTATAAAGAGAAGGTGCCCACCTGCTTATTCAGTTTGAGTTTCAAGTTCCAGGCTCTGACCGGCTCATTCCCGGAACCAAGTCACCTCGGAGAGAGGCAGAACCCAATACAGGCAGAAGGCAAGGAAAAAGGTGGGTGGTGCTCAGGCTGCAAGGACAGACGTGCAACTGCCTCGCTCACCCTAGAACAGACAGAGGACGGGGTTAGAAAAGCTGCAGCGACCACCTGTAGCTGTACCCCTTTTCCCACCCACGTGGTACACCTCAGAACGATTCCTGGCAACATCTGACCAACACTTTGGAATACCCGCGGCGGTTCCCCTCTTCCCTTTCCACTTTATTGCTGATGTTTGATGCTGATTGCTGATGTTTGATGCTGATTATGGCTGATTGCACCGCAGTTCTGCACGGAAGCGGGGTGCCTGCTCACGCAGACACGCCCTAACCGCTGCTTCGCAGTTTCGCCATGCACTCGTTCGGTCACAGCAGGTTCCTATATCCTTTCAAAACAGTGTATTTTAAAAACCATTCAGGCTGCCACTACACCATCAGAGGTACTGACAAATGTATGGAAGTGTTAGTCCCAGAAGAAGAAAAAGGTAAATATTTACTGTAACACAGCTAGTGTGCAGAAATACAATAGAAACATAACTAATGGAGTGTCCTCCAAAAAGGGTCTTCTGCCTGATCCCAGATTCAGACACAATAATATCTGGCTAACACACAACACTCTTTGCATAGTTGCCGTTTTTGTTACTCCATCAAGTCAAAGTGAAACCCCAATCAATAACATTTGCAGCGCAGAAGAATAAAACAAGTAGAATATCAGACAGGAATCAGCCATAGTGGGATTAAACCTTCCACAGTAAAAGGAATTCATCGGTCCATTCTGGAACAAGAACCCTCCTAGCTTCACCAAAAAATATAAACCCTCAGTCCTTTCACTGCCTGCGCAGGTTGACGAGTCCCCTTTGCGATGGATTTAAGCACTTGGCTGTTGGATTTGGGGCATAAGAGTATCTGTACATGCTAAACACAGACTGTCCTGAGCCAGGAGACACACTGACTTTACCTTCTCTGAACGCGGTACCGACAGTTGTCCCTTTCGCCTTCCCTCTTTGCCGGCTGACACCAATGGATCTGAAGATAGAGACCGAAACACTGAAATTAGTACCACACACTGATCAGCAAGCATCGTGCAACCCGGCCTCATATTTGCTATAGTTGCCCCCTGTAAGGATCATTATTATTTGGATTAAGGAACATCATTATTTGGACGTTCAAAAAGTTTGGGTTTGTCTTCGTGTTGGTCAAAAGACAACGTTTCGGGCTGACGCACACCATCAGTAGGAGCAATCCTCTGGGGTTTGGGTGCTTGTCTGCTAACAGAGTGCAAGCTAAAGCCTTCCGCCTCTCCCATGGGTCATTTAAGCATCAGCTCTGTTTAGGAAACAAACTGGGAGAGTGTTCTGAATTTAAGACTTCCAGCTCTATGGATAGTGTCTTCCTCTGGAAAGACCGAGAATCCAAATAGCCTCAGCTGGCAGAAACAGATGGGAGCGTGTGGGATTCAAGAGAAAATCTGCACTGACTCATACCTTCAGAACAGTTAGATGCCCTCCAAGGACTCCAGCAACTCAGAGGTGAAAAGAAGTTGAGTTTTAAGATGAACACTTTGCAAATTGCTACCCAGGAGAAAACACAAAGCAGCAGCAAGAACGACGCTACATATTCTGCGCAGAACGAGCAAATCGGCCTTATCGAGAAGGAAAGGATAACTTCCTCATCGGGAAGGTAAGAAATGCGGCTTCCACGTGAAATCTGGAATTGAGAACCCACTCTACCCAACAATCCCACCGAGAGAGTCACTCGAATTTGCAAGCGGGTGCCCGGTTTCAAAAGGATCGGTTACCTTTCCGGCTTTTATGTCCAGCTCTTTATTGGTCTCGAAATGACAGTAAATCACCAGATGGATGTCATCAGCGCACGTGGTACGTGACACATCAGCAGAGATAGACGCAAAAACCCGGCTAGTTTTGCAAGGACGAGGTGCCAGAAGACCCACGCACAGGGCCAGGGCCACGGCTCCGGCGCGTCAGAAAACGGTTCCAGGGCACCGTTCCAACTCCAAAGGAGCGCTGCGAGAGACCAGCAATACATCACTGCCTCAAACTGCTTATCGGTGTCTGAAAAATTGAGGAAGAGCTGGAGAATGAGTTTAACATGCCATCCTGTAGCAATACCTTCTCATTTTGAGGGGGAAGCTGTAGCGAAGAGCGCTCAGTTGAGAACGGTAGCTTTTAGTATTGTGGAGAAAGGGACTGGTTTGATTTACAGCTACGTGACTTACTGCCACATCTGGCAATACAAGGCCAGGGAATTTCACGCGGAAGGAAATGCCACTTGATGCTTTTCTAATTAAAGCAGCCAATATACAAGATAGTTCACACAAAGCAACTGTTTTCTTTGGGAACATTTACCTAAACCTGGTGTCAGGAACAGTGGGGAGACTACGGTCAAACTTCCAGCGCAGATTGCTTTGGACCTTCCGCTGCCAGGCTTCTCACTACCCTGCACGGCTCACAGCAGAGACGGAAATATGACTTTAAATTCCCACTGCTCACCTGTATGGAATTATTACCAGAAGAAAAGGGTTTTTTTCCCAGAAGGAGCACCAAGACCAAAGGTTTCTGACAACACGTGTCCATGGAGACTAATTTACTGAAGGAAGGTGACACGTTTCACGTATTTGATAACAGCACCCTCTGGCTGGAGGGTCAGAGGAAGTCAGCAATCAGGTGAGGACGGTTCCAGGGAGACTGGTCCTAACGTGCGAGAAGTTAAACACAAGTTATGTTCCTGATCGGATAAAGATAGAAGAATTTCCTAAATCACTACTCCATCACAATAAAATTCATCAGTTCCATGTGCTAATAACTCATGAGGGGCCTGGGTGAGCAGCTGAGTTGGGCTGTCCCAGGGAAAGCCGCTCTGGGCGCAGTGCCTTCAGAGCTCTGGCCCCACAGTAGCTGCAGAGTCCCCGAAACCATCGCCACGCGTTCTTCAGGAAATCTAACTGAACGTGCCCCAAAACCCCCATGTCACCACCCGGGCCAGTGACACAGAGCTGAGTTCGCGTCCGTCCAAGCACAAAGGTGAAATTCATCTCTTCCCACCCAAGCGTAAATTAAAATGCTTTTCTTTACTCTGTCCTCTTGGATGGCCCAGGTGGAACAGAAACATTCGCTGATCACCGCTAATCTAACGAGCCACGTGTCTGCAGCTCTACAGACCGGTGCCTTGCTCTCACAGAATGGTTTCCCTTGTAGAAAAGAGACTGGGATCACTGTGAAGAGTAACACATAAGCACTACACGACAGGAGTTTAATGCATTTAATTCGGCTTCTTTTTGCGCCTTTGAATACTTAAATAACTTTTTTCCTACAAGCAACCTTACATTCTCCTGGAGAATTCCCCAGCCTATTTGTCCTTAAAAAGGAGTCACCCAACAGAACTTATTACAAAAAATTTGCCTTTATCGGAATCACAGAATCACAGAATGGTTTGGGTTGGAAGGGACCACAAGGATCATCTGGTTCCAACCCCCTGCCACGGGCAGGGACACCCTACACTAGACCAAGGGACCCTGTGAGCTCCCATCCTTGGACAGCTAAGCGGGTCTTTTCTATAAGCACCCGGAGCAGAACGCTTATTAACGGTGCATCGTTTAGCCAAGGCAGCATGTTTTATCTGGACAGACGTCGGTCCTTACATTTCTGCGGTTTTGGGAAAAATTCCAGATCAACTGAAGCAGTTGGAGCTGTTAGACGGAATTCGTGCTTCTAATTACTATAATTCACTCTAATAGGCCTCTGAAGGCTTTCCATTTTTTGGCTAAGTTCTTTTAATGAGGCTCAAGCTGGATCTGAACGCCATACATCTTAAAAGGGTTTAAATAAACACACCACACAGAAATCTTATTAATCTTCAGAAAAAATGAGCATCTGTTGAAACAACGAGCTGAAAACCCTGTACTGATCTGATGAAAAAGAGAACATCTTGAAATGAAGAAGGGTCAGCCTTGTCCTAACGATGATTTCTTTCACGTACTGTCAAAGCGTCGTGTGGTTCAGCTGGATGTTTCTCCCAGAACGACGGGGAGCTGGGCATTTGCCTCGGGGTCGATTAAGAACGTGTGCTGACCAAAAGCATTCAGGGAAGAATTTGACCGACAATAAATCGTGAAAGGCTTGGCTAAGGAGGGATGGATGTGGAGGAAAAAGCTTGCAGCAGATCCGTGGCAGAGAAGTCCGGTTTTCAACATCAGTTTTCAGAGGAGGGAAGCTGAAAAGCCTCACTTCTTCCACTTTCTCACCTGGGCACAGAAGATGATCACCACAAAAGCACAGCGTGACAGAGGCTGGAAGGAACTTCAGGAGATCCCTGGCCCAAATCAGAGCAGGGCCCACCACAGTCAGTTGCTCAGCGCCTTGTCCAGTCCAGCTATGACTCGATTCATGGAAAAATTTAAGACCCAGTCGCACTGTTCTTACGGTAAATAATCACTTCGCCTGTGATCAACACAGAAAATCAACACAACTGCTCTCACTCAGATTTCATCAACTTGAGGAAAGCAAGGGAAAGCTGCAAGTTTAAGGGCTGAAACTACAGCACTGGAAAGCATTCCTGAACTCCTGAAAGCACCTGAACTTTTGTACTTTCCCAGGAAGGGAGTGTAAGAGCAGAGAACTGCAAGGGGAACAGAGACATCGCAACAGCGTGAAACATGAAAAAGGCAGAGATACTTACTGAGAAGGTAAGTGTCAAAAAGCAAAGATGTAAAGAAAAAGTCCACAGAAAAATGAAAATGGAGACGGAGACAGCTGGTATTTCCCAAAGAACTCCTGTGGAAAATATTAAAAGTGAATGTATTCAGAATGTCTGAGCAGCCCCTACAGCACTACCTGTGATTCTTGGGCAGGAGTCTCTTAAATCTTCAACCTTTGACTCCCTTCAGATTGCACTAAAACACAGGCGTTGTGTCAGCAACTCCAAACCGAAAGAAATTAAAAGAAGGCAGAAGGAGCTTCAGTGCTCCTGTAGAATCACAGAATCACGAAGGTTGGAAAGGACCTCCGAGATCATCAAGTCCAACCGCCAACCTAACACCACCTACTAGACCATGTCCTGGAGTGCCACGTCTACACGTTTTCTGAATGTCTCCAGGGATGGCGATTCAACCACCTCTCTGGGCAGCCTGTTCCAACACCTCACTACTCTTTCGTGTGAAGAAGTTTTTCCTAATATCCAACCTAAACCTGCCCTGGCGCAGCTTGAGGCCATTCCCTCTTGTCCTGTCGCTTGCTACTTGGGAGAAGAGACCGACACCCACGTCACTACAACCTCCTTCCAAGTAGTTGCAGAGAGCGATCAGGTCTCCCCTGAGCCTCCTCTTCTCCAGACTAAACACCCTCAGTTCCCTCAGCCGCTCCCATCAGACCTGTGCTCCAGCCCCTTCACCAGTTTCGTTGCCCTTCTCTGGACACGCTCCAGGGCCTCGATGTCTTTCTTGTGGTGAGGGGCCCAAAACTGGACACAGCACTCGAGGTGCGGCCTCACCAGTTTCACAGGGGGAAACTGTGACAGCTGGAGACTCCGAAACACGGGACACTTTTCTCAGGGTCCCTCACGGCAGTGTTTGACTACTGACAGGCTGGCCTGTAAATGGCGAGAGGGCACTTTCTGCATTCTCCTTAAACTGGAAAAGGCTCACCTGCTCTGAGGGATATGTTATACCGTGCTTAGCTGCCACTTAACCCAGAGCGAATGGAACATTTCATGAAAAATTCATGTCACTCACATCGGGCGTCACTCACAAAGGTTCACAATACAGCCGCAGTTTCCACTAACTAAGCGGCTCTGAACTTCTCAGAATAAAAGGGTTGTACGTGCGAGACTGCGTGAAATCACAAGACAATTTGAGGCAACAAAGGGAGATGTTGCTACTTCTGTGAAGGATTTCAGCGTCCGTGGGTTCTGACGACTCGCTCCCCTAACTAGCTCAAAGTAACTCTTCTTCGAGTTCACCTCAATCGCACACAACACTCCAAGCTGTACAGTAAGAGACAGACATTTCTGTCAGCGTTGAGTTTACATGATCAAAGAAGGGATTCCAGACTGCTCCCACCATACACTAGGTTTTGGGGTTTCCCCCCCATCCCCACTTGGGATGATTGCTTCAGAAATCCTTGCATTAGCTCTACAAAACTAAATAAGAGAACAACACTGAGCAATTCCCATCCCCTTTTCTTCCCCGAGGCACTCCTGTTCTCCAACACGCACTAACAGTTCAGTTGCGTGGCCTCAATCCAGTAACTTCCATGAGTTCTGGTTTTATTTTCAAATTGACCGACCCCCTCTGCCCCTGCGGTGAATTTTACTAGACACACATTGGTAAGCTAATGAGCATAAAGCAAAGGAAGAGAGCCCAGGCCGCCCTCAGGACAAAGCACAGTCAATGCAATAGAATCACAGAGCCATAGAAAGGTTTGGGTGGGACGGGACCTCCCAGCCCACCCAGTGCCACCCCCTGCCATGGGCAGGGACACCCCCCACCAGCCCAGGCTGCCCAAAGCCCCATCCAGCCTGGCCTTGGGCACTGCCAGGGAGCCAGGGGCAGCCACAGCTTCTCAGGGCACCCTGTGCCAGGGCCTCAGCACCCTCCCAGGGAAGGATTGCTGCCTCCCAGCTCAGCTCCAGCTCCCCTCGGGCAGTTCAAACCCACCCCCTTGGCCTGGCCCTCCCTGCCCTGCAACCAGCCCCTCTCCAGCTTTCCTGCAGCCCCTGCAGGCACTGGGAGGTTGCAGTTAGGGCTCCCCGCAGCCTTCTCTGCTCCAGGCTGGACAAGCCCAGCTCCCTCAGCCTGCCCTCGTAGGACAGCACTGCTGCAACGCAGACCGACGTGGGGCAGAGCTGCCGCGGCAGCTTTCCCGCTCCTGCCTCTTGCCTTTGCACAAGACACAGGCATTGATTTTCGATTCTTTCTGCAGCCAGCAAGGATTCCTTCTCTTAGGTTATCCATTTAGAAGGGAAGTCCCAGCTCGCCCATCAAGTCAGAACAAAGGGAAGCAGTGACAATCCCACAGAATTAGTTCTTCCCACAAGAAAGGCACCAACCAGAGCACTGAGTGTTTCCTGCTGGGGAAGGACACAAGGCGGCTCCTGCGCAGAGCCCAGGACGATGCCAGCAGCAGTCTGCCTTTGCAAGAACGGGTCAAAGCCTGAGGACGGAAAAGGGACAAGGACTAACGTGCTCTTCCTGCCCCACAGACGACAGCATAACACACAAAGGGCTTTCTGTCCCAAGGCAACGTGTCTCTCTGCTGCTTCTACAGCGGCTGCGTGCAAACGTCACATCCCCCACCCGCAACTCCCACCCCTCCAGTAACACAAAATCACCCCTATTAGACAATTTGTACCCTAGATTAACACAAACTCAGAATTTGCCAAGCTGAATCACGTAACTTATTTCCCAACTGCTCTACTAAGGTGGGTAAAATTCAGCACTAGGCGCTCCAGACCACGGCGGTGACCACCCTGCAGCCCGCACGCCGCAGAAGTCACTTAGGCATTCCCGAAAGCTGGGACTGAACCGTCCTCCACATCACAGAGCTACAGACACCGTTAGTAACCATGTAAACACGTAGACCATGAGAAAACCTGACCTCAGCGTTCCCTTTTATCATATGATGCTTAAGTCAGCTCCTAACCATCCCACAGATGTTTAGTCAGCATCGAGTCAAAGCCCATCGCCCGTTAGTCCTGCATCAGGTATGGCTTTGTCCTCATCACCTGGGGAAGGGTGGAAGAGCGACAGATCAAGCACTGACAACTTCACACGTAACCGCTTGCACACCCTTTCCAGACTGGGTAGGGAAACTCTAGATTCATGCTGTCCTTCACTTGCTCGCCCTCAGAATTTGAATCCTGTCCTCCTGGCTACATCCCAGGAACACCAAACACTAGTAGCCTCATCTGGTTTCACTGGGGTTTTGCTTTTGTAACTCATTCTGTCACTCTTACTCCTCTTGGCCCTGCTCTGGGACTGAACTCAGCCTTCGGCTGCAGTAATTGTCTCGGAGCCTGGGTGGTCTGAGCATCAAAACACGGCCAGGGACAGAGCTGGGCGAGGAGAGGGGGAAACAGGATTTCTCTATTCATACACTAATGACTCTGTCCCGATCGCTGCTCGTACCACAGAATTTCACCCCCGCTCCGACAGGCGTAACAGAACTGACACCTCCAGTTTCCGCCGTAATAACCCTGTCACCGACCGCAAATTTTGGCTGCTCCTGAAATGAGTTATCGCTCTGTAAAAATGAAGTATACCGCTGCTGCTGTTACCTGTTAATCAGCATCACTTGGTTTCTGGAAAAACGTTATGCTACCAAACTGTATCTAAAACGGTGGTTTTCTAAGGTTTCCCTTCAGAATCAAACCATTTAATAACGCCACAGGCAGGAAGGAAGGAAAAGAGCCCTGGGGGAGCTGATCAGCTGAGACACGGCCAAGATCTTCATCGCTTTCAGCAGCTGAAAATGAGAGCTTTCCAATTTAAAGGAAGGCTTTATGGTAGTCTGAAATTTAGCGCTCCTTACTGGAATCGCCTTTCCCAAGAGGCCAGTGCCTGCCTGTCACTCCTGCGTTACACCACTGCTGTTTTTCAGCAGGTTTAATCCAGGGCAAAACTCTGAAGGATTTCTAATGCTGATGACACAATGTAAGAGATACCAGTAAACAAGGAATGCCCTAAGCATTGTTTTTGAAGAGAGACACCTCTCTCTGACTTACTCTGAGGTAAGCGGTGAAGCTGTTGGCCTGGGGGGGATGTTTCACTATCCCACCTTTCCAAAAAAAGCAGAGAGAGACAGGAGGGTTTGACTCCGGAGAAGCCTGTGACAGTAACAGAGAGATAAGTGCCACAATACAAGGGGTCACAGAGAAGCACCAGTTCTAAGATTTTTACTAGTGCGAAGTTACGATTTCCCCAGGCGTGCTCGTCCCATCCCGTTCCCTTCCTGCAGCCTCTGACTGTCCTTGTGCTTCTATGTACAGCCTGGGGGGGGCGGGGAGACGCTGGAGAGCAGCCGTGCTGGGAGGGACTGGGGGGGCCTGGGCGACAGCCAGTGGNAGGGCATAAAACTGTTGGGGAGTGTCCAGAGGAGGGAACAAAGGTGGGGAAGGGTCTGGAGGGGCAGGCGTGTGAGGAGAGGCTGAAGGCCCTGGGCTGGTTCAGCCTGGAGAAGAGGAGGCTGAGGGCAGAGCTCATGGGGCCTCCAGCTTCCTCCCGAGGGGGAGCCAAGGGGCAGGCGCTGATCTCCTCCCTCTGGGGCCCAGCGACAGAACCCCAGGGAACGGCCTGGAGCTGCCCCAGGGGAGGGTTAGGGTGGGGATCAGGAGAAGGTTCTTCCCCCAGAGGGTGGTGGGGCCCTGGCACAGGCTCCCCAGGGCAGTGGTCAGCGCCCCGAGCTGGGCTGAGTTCAAGCAGCGTCTGGCCAACGCTCTCAGCCATCTGCTGTGATGGGGCTGGGCCTGTGTGGGGCAGGAGTTGGACTGATGGTCCTTAGGGGGCCCTGCCAACTTGGGAGATTCTGTGGTTCCTCCATGGGCTCCCACACTCTTCCTCCCTTTTCCCTCCAGCTGTCTGTTTCTGGGCTTGTTCATTCCCCTCCCTTCTCTGCTTCTAACCCCCTTTGGCATCTTCTGCCTTCAGACTCTTCCCCTCCCAGGCTCTTTCCCTTCAGTCGCCTCATAAGTGATTGGTATCAGCTGCCTGCACTGGGAAGGGCTCAGTGTTGGGGTGACCCTGACACCAGGCAGACACCCCTGCACGATCTGACATTTTGCACAGACCAAGCCCGCTCGCTTTGTTTGCCTTTGCAGTATCTCAACTGCAACACGCGGTAGGGAGGTGTCAGCAGACAGAACTGTTGTACACAGTGGCAACATGATAAAGGAGACAGGAGAAAGGAAAGAAGGGAATGTCGGCTTCTGGATATACAGAACAGCTCTGACTTAAGAGGGACAAGAGCCGACATTCCCACACTGCTGCTTCAACGAGAGGAACCAGTTCCTGGGACAGCAAGGTAGAAGGGAACATGGGTACAAGGGGAAACCATCAGTCAAACCAAAGATTAATTCAGTGCCTGTGAAAATAAAACTATAATAATGCATGCAAATGCTGTAACAGAGAAGATAAAGGAAATCCAAGGCAGTAAACAGAAAATGCAAAATAAAACCTGGTCCGTATATCACAACTCACACAATTTTTAAACATCAGCGGCTCGGAGGAACAGCAGTGTATTTCCAGTTTGCTGAGCACAGCTTTGTACTCACATCCTAGTCCAGGGGCCGAGGTGAGGACATACCCAAAATGTCTCACTCTGGCCTTTCAGAATATTTGTTAAGTCACGAAACTACTTGGCAGTTGGTTTGTAAAGGAAAAAACCCACCAAACCCTTTACAGTTTCCCCATCTCACCCCTACACCAGGCGGTTCTCCTTCTGCCTTCATCCCTTCCGCCCTCCCGCGGCCCGCCCCACGCCGGAGTGCTGCTCAGAAACTCCACGCTACAGGTTTCAAGCGCCTGACTGTTATGAGCAAGGAAAACAGACCGGATTTCAGGTTTGGTTTGGGAAATCTGGTTTTGTCTGGTTTAACCAATTAGAAAATCTCCTCCCACAGAAATACCTACTTGGGAGTCTTCTGTCAAACTTCGGTGTGTATTCCTCCACTGCAAAACGTCATGAAGTCACTCAAGAGTTTGAGCCCGCGAATACTCTCCAGCTGTTGGGGTTTTTTCCCTTTATGGAATTAGTTAAAATAATTATATTTATTGATGCCTTAAACCCTTTTTCTAACACGTGGACTAATTCTGTTGCAACGCATTTTGAGTTTTATTACGCTGATGTAAAACGTCATCTTTGTTCCATTTTGGAAGAATTAAGAATAGGCAATGCCTGTAGGTATAGTAAAACTCAAGAAAAAGTGCTAGAAGCAATGGCAAGAGAGGACACACGGATGCACACAGCAGCTCGCTTGCCAGTTTTTGTAGGGTCATTCTAGCAAGGCTGGTAACCGAGCGCACGTGCCTGTTAACGAAGTTAAGTGCGCTTTAATACAAATGCTGTGGTCTCCAGTGACCCAATCTATGGCTGCTGGCTATGGGCCAGGTGAATTCAAACCAGGGGACATGGCTCTTCTGCAGCTTATTGCTTTTTTCTTCCCTCCCAGGTTTAAGAAAAAATACTTTGCACATCTCCCAAGCACGGCTTGCCATAGTACAAGGAATATGTTTTTTCACCAGCATGGTTCACCAAAAAAGGTCATCTTTGAATTAAGAATTGTTTTATTATTATCTATCATTATTATTATGTTGACTATATTTCATGTGATGAACTATGATTAATGGCATGAGTATGATTAACTGATGAAATGCAATTAATGCATACGAATTAAGATGAGCAACAAGTTCACACTGTGGCATTTTTGACAGCCCTCTCTCCACAAACCAGTACAGCAGTACATACAACAATAACTGGGACAACCATTAAGACACTCGGCTACTCTAAACCAAGACAAATTCCTTAACTTTAATGAAATTATTTTAACAGATATTATTGGGGCCATTGTTTCTACTATTTGAGGCAAAATCACCACTGGGTTATCATCTTTGGTCTTTTATACCCTCATTTTTACAATAACGTACAAACCCGCTGTTTTTCATCCCAGCATTATGTATTTTACTGTGACATTTCCCCAGTATTTGCCACTTTGCCTGTTAAAAGGACACGAATGAAATAGCACCACAGCAGAAAGTGAAAGAATTACAGCTAAAATACAGCAGGACTTGCACACAGGCTGAGATTATTGCTTGGAGGAAATCACTCTTGGCATCTCCTGTAATATTTGGTGCTGTTCTAACACCTCAGTGTAACTAGAGGGCACACAACTGGAGTGCAAACGCTTTATTTGAAGAGCAGTCCTGGACTCTTCAAAAAAACCCCAACCAAACAACAAAACACCAACAACAAACTTCAAGCACAACAGCAGCCTTTACCTTGACCATCATCTGGTGGCATTTCCGGAGGAAAAGTCAGGTACCCCTCTTCACAAAAGTAAACAGCCAACGACCACACAACCAAGCCACGCTGACTCAAGAGGAACCGTTGCCTGGACGGACAGATGACAGAAACTGGAGTTAGAAGGTTTTTTCCAAAAATTCCACAGTGTACCTCACTTCTTACTTGTGCGTGCCTACATTCAACAACTTCCCTCCTGTATAGAAGGAACATCAAGGAATCAAATTCCTGTGTGAAGACCCAGGGAAAGAAGACAAGTTGTTAAGCACTGTAAATACAGTTGGCATTTCAAGTTCACTGTTGGAGGCTGAGCAAGGAAACTGAACAAATAGGGTCAACGAGCTTAAGTTTCACAAAACTTGGCACTTAAGAGACCTGACGGGAGACAGAGCAATCAGCCATCACAACTGGCTGGGGACTCACTCAAAGCAATTAGCTCAGCTCGTTGAAAAGCATTCTGTGATTCCTGCCAGATCCCGCAGCCTTTTTGACAGCGTCATACAGTCAGCGCTGCTGAAGACTACTCAAAAAAATCTAGTAGCTCTTTCAAAGAACACCGTGCTGCTCAGAAGTCCTCAAATAATTTCCCAAAACCCAACTAGCTGATGGTTGCAGAACTGGAGGATGGCTGATCCTGTTAGAGTTGGTCAGCTGCTGCTTTCTCAGAAGTCTTTCCAAGAAATGAGAGGGCACAGACAAGGCAGCAGTACGCAGGAATATTACCTTCCAGCAGAAAATTTCCCTGCAAGAGCCGGATCACTCCAAAGAAATCTCTACAGGAGATCTGAAATAAGCTTAGAAGGCTTCAAGATTTCTAGGGCCTCCAACTGTGGCAAGAGGCACACAAAACATTGGGGGTTTTATCTCCTTGTGACTTTAAGTCTTGCTACAGCTGCTCCTGAAGGCCTGTTCAGAATTAATCCAAAGCGTATTAAAATGTCCTCAGAAGCAGTGAGCACTGCCGGTGCCTGCCAGGAGGAGGCTTCCGCAGTGCCCTTCAGGCCGCCTTCGCTCCGGTCAGAAGGACAGAGGAGTCAAGGAAAAAGCTGCAGGACAGCGTTCACAAAACGGGAGCCAGAACTAACCGACTCGTGACAAAACAGGCTTTACCATAGACATTATGAAACCATGAGTAAGCGAGGAGAACGTTCCTGCGAGCCTGACTTCTCCCCACTCAGCTAGACGGCTGAGCTATGACTGTCAGAACCAGCATCGACATGAACTTCGCCGCCCGAAGAGGAGACCGTGCTTTTCTGATTCCTATAGTAACGCACGCAACGGTGATCATGAGATCTTGCAACTTCAAGCCCTTAAACTTCTACCAACTTCAGGGGGATTTCTGCAACCAGGGAGATCCACATGTTGAGAAGTCCGAGTGGTCATCTCAGAATAAACTATTCAGACTTAAAATCGTGACACTGCATTCGGTCAGACGCGAGGGCCGCCGAGGTCCCAAACACCACGTGGCGCTCACCACCGGTTCTCTTACGAACAGCAACTGATGGCATGTAACCTTTAACGCTCCTCTTACACACACATCTGACCCCACAGCAACTTCTCATCTCTTCCCAGCCAGAGCAAGGCTACCTTACTCAGATGAATAATTTATATACATATAAATTCATATCTATATATATAAATACCACCTCTGGAGGCAGCGGCCTGAAGATCTTTATGCAATAAGTAGAGCTCCTTTGCAAAATCTCTTTTTCACGTTTCACCAGCTCTGCAGCTTCCTTGCTGCTACTTCTGGATCTGGTTTTGATTTAAAATGCATTTGGAAACGTACATTGATTAAAATTGCATTATTAAAATCTTCACGGCTGTTAGAAAATCTCAGTGTTTCTCAATCAGCATCATGTAAACGCACGCGAAAGAACTCAAAACCCTCTTCATCTTAACAATGCCTTTTGATATCTCTTCTTCAAACTAACCTTTTTTGACTGACAACCATTAAAATATCAGCCTTTCAGGTTTCTTCCTACAGAGGCTTAAGATGGGGTTAGAAGAAAAGGTGACACTTTGAATGTCCTCATCAAATTTGCAAGAAAACCTGCAATAATTCCTAAAAGTCACTACATGACGCTACAGAGCTCCTTCCTTATGTCCACGCTGCCAAGTGACGTACGCTGAAAACTCAGGGATGAAGGAAAAGCTTCCAGGGTCCATCCATGCAAAGCACATTATAAGTAACGAAGGAGCAAACACAAACTGTCTGAGCAACAACGACATTTCCAACGCGCCCAGGGTCAGCCTGATGCCGACCCCACGGAGACATACGTGGATGCTTTGGGCATCCCACCCGTGTCGCTCTACCATGACACGCAAATTTAGTGGGAGAAACACCTAACGAACGCCTATCGAAACAAGACTGAAAGAATGCATTCCACATCACGGCCTGAAGGAAAGAGCTTTTTAAGTCCCAAAAGAAAGGAACTGAAAGCAAATTTGGTCAACCAAATTGGGAAGGGGGGGTGGATTTTTGTTTGTTTGTAATGGGCATCATTTTCAAATGAAGGAATCTGGAGAATATTAACATTTATACCTGAATCTATGCTGAAAGCATTTTTTTGTCATTTTAGAGCCAAAAATGTCCTCCTGCCAAAACCTGTAAAATGCTTTTAAAAAAAAAGAAAAAAGAAGAAAAAAGCACCTTCCAAATGGAATTCACAGTTCTCATGGGTAGGTGATCATCAGCTCCAATTAGCCCCTGGCAGAGGAGTCTGAGCAAGAGTGATAGACTCAGTGCATCCAAAAATGTTTAGTCTAGACTAAACCACGCTGGAATTCTCCACAGACTAGACCTCAGCCCCCTGGATCCCGGACAGCCAGCTATATTGGCTGCAAACACCACCACCGCCTGGATCCTGTTCCAGGCTTCGCTCCCACCGCTCCGCATCTCCTCCTATTGCGATTCCCTCTCCTGACTCCCAGGACGTGGGGCAGCACCTTAAAAAGCTCTCCAGTCTCGCAAATATTTTAAGGCTGGTTAATGAATGTAGGTAATTCTGCCCCCCCCCCCATCATCTGTACAGTAAGCATACAAGCCAAGCCCGAAAGAATAAAACCAGAAAAACATGTTCATCTGCTAGGCAGCAGCCAGAACTGACTCGTGCCAGAAAGAAAAGAGTCTGGAGCTGCTCTCTATAAAATTTTGTCAGCACAATTAATGCTGAAATATGCTCTGAAAATGGAACGTGGCCCACGTGTCACGGCTCCGCTTTTGTATTTAATGCCTTAGTGAGAGGGGCTGAGTATAACCTCGGTCCTTTCATCTACAAACCCAGCTTTCCTGCATGAAGGATTCGGCCAGTAGTGAAGAATTTCCTCCTTTCCCAAGCTCCCTCCGAGGTGGAGACTCTCCAACAGAAAGAGGGTGGCTAACTGCCAACGGCCCTGTCACCACCCCTGCAGCCACGCATGCCGCAAGGGCGTCGCTGTGCCTCTGCAGAATCATAGAATCACAGAATGTGTAAGGTTGGAAAAGCCCTCCAGGATCATCGAGTGCAACCATCAACCCAGTCCCCCCATG
This sequence comes from Psophia crepitans, assembly GCA_013399095.1. NCBI lineage: Eukaryota > Metazoa > Chordata > Aves > Gruiformes > Psophiidae > Psophia > Psophia crepitans. The sequence goes on along the minus strand of VWZZ01005326.1, from coordinate 12,459 downwards.
GCTACTAACCCCTGTCCCACCGTGCCACGGCTACACGCTGTTTGAACCCCCCCACGGATGGGGACTCCCCCCACCCTGGGCAGCCTGTCCCCAGCCCTGACCACCCTTTCCGTGAAGACATTTTCCCTCATCGCCAACCTGACCCTCCCCTGGAGCAATGTGAGGCCGTTCCCTCTTGTCCCATCCCTTGGTGCTGGGGAGCAGAGNGGCCCAGAACTGACCCCAGCCCTCGAGGGGCGGCCTCCCCAGAGCCTTGTGCAGGGGAACGGTCACCTCCCTGCTCCTGCTGGCCACCCCACCCCTGATACCAGCCAGGGTGCTGGTGGCCCCCTTGGCCACCTGGGCACACTGCTGGCTCATGTTCAGCCACTGCCCCCAGCACCCCCAGGGCCTTTTCCTCCAGACCCTTTCCAGCCACCCTGCCCCCAGCCCGTAGCGCTGCCGGGGGTTGGGGTGACCCACGGGCAGGACCCGGCACTTGGCCTTGTTAACACAGTTACCGTTGCCTTGGCCCAGGGATCCAGCCTGGCCAGACCCCTCTGCAGAGTCCTCCTGCCCTCCAGCAGATCCACACTCTCACCCAACTTGGTGCCACTGGCAAACTGCCTGAGGGCGCGCTGAAGCCCTGTGTACAGATCATTGATAAAGACACTAAACGAGACCGGCCCCAGCACCGAGCCCTGGGGAACACCGATAGTGCCTGGCTGCCGGCTGGATTTAACTCTGTTAACCACAACTGTCTGGGCTTGGCCATCCAGCTGGTTTTTTGCCCAGCGCAGGGTGCACCCGTCTGAGCCACGCTGTGCCTCTGCGGAACCCACAGGCAGGACGCGCTCCCAGCTCCGTGGGACCAGGCAGGCTCCTTTGCACCCCGGTTTAGAAGAGCTGAGCCTGGACTAGAAGCCGAGTGAGTCCGTGGGACCCCTGAGAGCCCAGCGACACAATCCGCTAGCCCCACCTTCCCTGGCTTGAAACCTCGGTGAAAGATGTCGCCCCTCAGCCTGATACCTACCTGCAGCAGCGATGAAGCAACGCTGGAGTATTATTTTTCTTTCTTTGTCCTAGAAACCGGCCACTGGCACTAGCAGAGCTAATCCGGCCTAAAGAGCCGCTTCCAGGAGCTGCGCCCATTCCTCCAGCAAAGCAAGAAAGCGACGATCCAACGCCATTACGTGGTAGCCTTGACTTACACACACCGCTCGAACTGCGCTTCTTTGGGGGAATCCAGACACAGCTCCCAGTTTTCCAGAGCGTTTTCTCGTGATTCCACACCCAGCGTAATGACCACCGAACTGGAGAATCTCAGGCTGAGTCCACTCCAGACCTGAAGTCCGTGGCAGAAGCCCATCGCCAACACATTTTCCGACAAGAAACATTTACGTTTCCTTATTTCTCTTACTGAATTCTTGCCACCAGGCACATCAATTTAAGGAATGGAAGCAACAGAAACAGAAATAATTAGATATCTCATCTAACCAGTCCGTTGTCAACAATCCCAGAGCACCAGCAGGAACAAGAGCTCGTTTTTTCCTTGCTACTGAGAGCGACCACGCAGGTAAAAGGGAACGGACGTTTAGATCAAGCCACAGATTAAAACACAGGATTAGCTCCAAACGAATGACTTGGGCAGAACTGAAGGGGCCGAGACACAAACCTGCCCGCCAGAGATGAGCTGCTGTAGCCAGCTCTCATCTGTAGCCAACTCTCATCTGTAGTTATTCAGGACTCAGAAAACTGTTTTTCCTCTAAATTCCAGTACGAGCTCAGGCTGCTAAACAGCCCCAGACCCGTGCTGCTCCCATCGGCAGGGCCACGCACGTGACAACGCGCGGTTGGTCAGAGCCTGCTTGTAGAAGGCGTAAGGAAGAAGCAAAACACAAGGTCACGCAACCTTGCAACAAGAACTATCCCTCAAATACGCGGCCAACAGACTGGCAATGTCCTACTAGAGTAGTATTAGATCGGTATCAGCATTTTGGAATTTTATCTTTCATGAGGCAATTAAAATCATTCTCACCGGATGCGTATAATTCATTGCACTTGCACCAAACCGTGGACGGAATCCGTGATGATTTCCCCAGATTCTGCCTACGTCAGCCGCTCCTACACAAAGGTACGAGGAGGCCCTTAACAGTTCGTATGTCTGAAGCAGGACAAAAAGCAGCTCGAATACGAGCTTTACCTTTTCAGAAATAAACTCAATTGTTCCAAGCACCAAAAGGGCAGACTTTTACGCAGAGAGATTTCTTTTAAGTTACACAAAACACCTCCATCCCCAGTGTCCCCCCAGACGACATCACGGCCACAGCCTCGTGACAGAGGAGGCAGAGACGAGGTGAAAAGGAGGCAGTTTCCGCAGCTGAACTGGGGAAACTGGCTTCACCACACAGGAGCCAACTGTGGTGGCGGCACCGTAATGCTGCACACCGTTCTTCGCCCGATTTCCTTAGGCCAACTCAATTCCCCCCCAAAACACTATGGCTTGAATTACACGGGATAGAAGTTACTTACGGCACAGGGGAAATCTACTTAAAAGTCAACAGAGTTTTTGGGTAAGACAAAGCAGACCTTTCTGATGGAATTTGGGGTTTTTTTTCTTAAACAAAAAATTCTAGCAGTGGCATCGGATATGAGCAGTAGTAGCTTCTAACTTAAAAAACAAATCAGATGTATTTTCTGCAAGAACTATGTTTTTCGTACTGTCATTTTAAGACATCTCAAGCTCAGCCGGGACAACACAGAGATAACAGAACGTTCCCAACACCGAGCTGGGTCAGCCTGGCTCATGACGGACCATTAATGGAATGGGTAACCAAGAACCTGTAGTATGGGATTTTCTTTGGTGAAGAGCACCAAGCATGGTACAATACTAAAACATGCCACTGAATTCACAGAGATGAGAACGTTACTTGCAGTTTTTAGCTGCTGAGACTGACCAACACAAAACTTGTGAAATCTTCTGGTTAGGATTTCACTGGGAGATATTTCTCGGGAAAATTCCAAGATGTGAGTTGTGAAAACGTCTACCAAACCCCCATTCTTAGTTACGACCACGTGAACCGCCCGGAATAACTTCCAAGAGCATTTTGGATGGACTGCACTAAACCAGGCTACACTGGCACTGCACCCTTCGCTTACATATTCATTCTCTTAACAAACGAGGGTACTTAACGTAGAAAGTATCTATTTAAAATGCTTTGGCTTAAGGGCTGTTTGGTCCCTGAGCGTGGCCATTCTGAGAAGATCACTACTCCTATGCGTATTCCAAGCTTTTCAAACTGAGACTGCGATGAATTATAAAACCTGCTGGGAAAACAAGCCCTGAATCCCGTTTCAGAATGCTGAATGGATGCATTTATTTCGTTTATGGGATGCATTGAACTGCTCGCATTGACCAGCTGGCCCCGGAGGGACACAGGAACCATGGCTGAGCAAGCGGCCACCTCTAACGGCACTGGCACAGCAGCCACCCATCACCATCCCCAGGGAAGCCAGAACAGATGTTTAAAGGGATTCTCCTGGGATTTGAGAGTCCTTGCAGGAAAAAGAAAATACAGCTTGAAGCAATCAGGCAAAGGACTGTAACTCTAATTTAAAGATAACCATTGGCAAATTAAGTATATTAGTTAAGCAAACTTTCCAAGGAAACAATAACTAGTTTTCTTCGACTAACGCACTTATCCACTCGCCCCGGGCCAGAGCAGGCAGCTTCTACAGCGCAGCTCTTCCCAGGCTTTTCAGATACGGGTGTGTACGGCGTGCCCCGGCTCACACCCACCCCCATAAACACATGGCCTGCCTGAAGCTTCTGGAACACCAGTCACCAACACATAAAGACTTGCACTGCCAAGAGAAGAAATGATCCAGAAAAGACTGCCTGCACCACCTTCTGTGCAAGCCGGCCCGGCCCGACTTCCCATCTTGGGCCCGTGAAGAAAATACCACAATTCACGTGGCTGCCAGAGAAGAGGGCTTTCAAGGCAGAGACAAAAAAGCGTACCTTTATCAAGAGCAGCCCTGAGGAGAAGGACTTGGGGGTGCTGGGTGACAAGAAGCTCCCCATGAGCCGGCAGTGTGCGCTGGCAGCCCAGAAAGCCCCCCGTGTCCTGGGCTGCATCAACCCAGTGTGGGCAGCAGGGCCAGGGAGGGGATTCTGCCCCTCTGCCCCGCTCTGCTGAGACCCCCCTGCAGTGCTGCCTCCAGCTCGGGGGGCCCCAAGGCAGGAAAGACATGGAGCTGCTGGAGCGAGGCCAGAGG
>VWZZ01005325.1:409066-450110 GCA_013399095.1 Psophia crepitans | reverse complement strand
CTGACTGTTCCCAATGACCTTCTTATCCTTGATGTGACTGGTGACGGTGCCAAGGGTAAGTTGTTCCATCACCTTTCCTGGGATGGAGGTGAGGCTGACCGGTCTGTGGTTACCCGGGTCCTCCTTCTTGCCAACCTTCTTCTCGGTTGTTCCAAAGTGTTATCCCACAAGACTAATTTTTGTCAGCTTTCTTGTTCAAAATTGCACCAAAAAGTGCACTGTGCTATATCAGAAGGCACTTCCTACTTGCACCATGGCTAGAATATTCTTTGAATATATGAGACATGCATTCAGATTCCCCCCAAACTTAGGAAACTCTGTAATGTAAAAGGTAGCCATTTTGGGGGCAAGCATAAAACAGAACAGCTTGCTAAGAGAGGTTGCTCCCTATGAATGTTTGCTAGGTTTGCACAGAAAGAGCTGATCTTGTACAACCTCCCCAGGAAGCCTAATGGGTGGATGCCATGAAGTCTTGGAGAGATAAGAGGCTTATTGGCATTACTGGCATGGATTATATTGGTTGGTGAATCATCAGAAGGCACTGTTCCTACCCATGGTAAGGGTAACCTAGCACCTACTTCTGGGTTACAAATCCTACACGGTGATTACGAAGTTTAGACATTACAAAAAATGATCCCCAGTTACCCCAAATGTCTTGGAGTGACACCCTTGAACTGGAAAATCATGTGTGAAACTAAGATCTAGGTCTGCAAGTTAGCAGCCAACCTAAAATCATCTAAGCTTATGGACACCATAGCAGCCTGCACAGTGATACCAACACTATCACTGTTTCCAGAAGAGAGATGAGACCAGGTACTCTGCAATATTTCATCTCTGAATAGTGAATTACAGGGCTGACATTGTAGGTGTTCATATGATACAAGGAAACCTAAGTACTCTGACTAGTTTGGTCAAACGGTCGAGTGGTGGAACTGCTCTGTTAGTCACCAAGCAATTTCAAACCTAGTAACACATTATGAAAACAGCATTAGAGTTTGTTTGAGTTACACTGGTGATCTCATTTCGTTTCCTTTATGGCTCTTCATTAGTTACAATTCAGCAGATCTGATGTCCTTTCAACTTGCACAGCTTTTTGTGTAATCAAGCTGAAGGTGTAGTAGCACTTTATATTCAATTAATTCCAGTTTGTCTGCTGCAGTGTTTGGGAAGTGCACTCTGAGAATCTCATTTTCTCCGACAAAAATAAAAGTCAACCCAAGACAGAACCAGAGCCCACAGGAACGAAGTACCACTGCTGTTAATTGAAGAGACCCTGACTGCCACACCTGTACTAAAATCAGTGGGAGACAGCTCTGTTAAACCCATCTTTATGATCCTGTAGAGAAAAGAGGGCAGTTTCAGGTGTGAAAAGGAGGGGAGCATCACAGCTGCTGGAGCCATTGTTTAAAATACTGTATCCTCAAGGACAGGTCAGGGCTGTGCAGTAAATATGCTTTGTCTATATTGATTTTTGGTCCTAAAATATTCACTCAGTGTATCCCAGCATGTTTTCTGCTTGCATCTAGACTGGGAAAACTCCATTGGTGTTACACTGCCATGCCCTGAGTATGGTCAGGTAATCGATAGAAACCTCTCTGGGGGACTAGCATAGCAGGCCTGGGAGCACATGTTCATCCGTTCTCCTCCTCCTCCTCTGCCTTACCTATCCCATCACCTTCCCATTGTGGGGTCCCACACCATTAGGCTCCCAGTGATCTCTACCAAAAGGAAACACAAACCCAGAACAATGACTAACCCAATATCTCCCATGTGGGCGGTAGTGCATGGTGCTTACTCGTACCAAAGGGATGAAAGCAGGGAAGCTCCTGAGCCATGTACAGCTCATGAGCAGTCTCAGTGCAGCTCCCAGAGCTGGGCTACACTTCCCAGCTGGCAGAGAGGCTTGGCTTTGCTGCAGAAACCCAAATCGGCTGTGGTGGCAGGACAGGGGCGAAATGGGTTTGCGTGCAGATGCAGGATGTGTGCTTCCTGAGGGGGGCTGCTCTCCTCTTCTTCTTACGGATAAAAGGTAGGTCTCTCCCTTGCTGCATAACCTTTCTGCATATGTACATGCAGAGGAAGCCTTATTCTAAGTCTTTCATACACACCTGCTCTTTTCTAGCCTCCAGAGCGCATCTCCATCATATCTGAGCTCTTCCCACCAGGGAGACAGACACCTGGCCTGGGTCTTCTCTCAGTCTCTCCTTAAGGGTGTTTATAAAATCTCTTGTTGTAGTAAGACTTTGTTTGTTCACATATATTGCTGTAGTTTTGCACTAGGGAAGGGATTTTTGTGTGCTGGGTTTATGTCCTTTTGTAAAGTAGTAGATATGTAAATGCTTAGACTTCTCACATGAGAGAAATCTTGCCCTTTTGCTGGGTTTCTTGCTTGATAACTCACCAAATTTCCAGGGTGTGGCTCTGTATGTCAAGTCAAAGGTACTACGAGCATGACTGACAAAGGTTATTTCTCCCCTAATCAAAATATAGGAGAAAGTAACAACTTTAAAAGGAGCTAATTCCAGCTGACTTCTCAATGTTTCAAATGAAGGGAGATGTCTGAATATGTTTTGAGCTACTCTAAAGCAGACATGGCCACTCTGTGACTCCTGACCCACAGGAATTTTACTCGGGGACCGTTCATGCACAGCTTTCAGGCAGCGTTATGTTATTTCTCCAAGAGAGGGAGCTGCATTAGGCTGCGGGATGCAAGGGAGCCTGCAAAAGCTGTGGATGAGAAATTTTATATGCTGAGCCTGCCAGCTTGAGTTGTCCAAATGAACCCTTGCTATAACCCTGTAGCTTGGAAGGATAAACAGCTTCTGCATCTCAGAATAAAAGCCACACAATACAGCTTGGAGAAAATAAAAGTGACAGACAACAGGCACTAGTTTCCTTGGGAAGAAAGAATACATAGAAGCAAGCACAGATGTAATTTGACAAGAAATAGGAATAAAAATCTGTGGCTGTAGGTACAAAAAAAAAAATATATTGAACATAGGAAAAGAGAATAAAACAAATGAGTTGCCATATGTGAGGGCACAATATAAGAGATGGAAATAAGCAAAACCATTTAATTCCAGCCACAGTATTTAAGACAAATCAAAAAGGCTTTAATAGATATGCTGGAGAAAGGGAATAATAGAGCAAATATCCTGATAAATAAACCAGGACATATCCTCCCTGATGAATGTAAAAGAAAGATTTGAAAATGAAATTAAAACAAAAAATAAGAACTAAAATAAACTGAAGCCACATATTGTAACTTCCATTTTCTGATAGCTTTTCCTGCAGTTATATACCTTTGCCATGTAGGTCATGCACCCCTACATAATCCTGAGTATCTGTGCCAGGTTTGTGCTGCCTGATGAGACTGGCTGAATTCTGCACCCTTGTGTTTGTGTGAACAAGGGCAGGGGCCCACCAGCACAACTGTTCTGCTTTCCCAGTTAAGAATATAGGAGTCTATAAAAGCTTCAGTCCTTCTTATTTGAAATAAGAATGACCTACATGAAGTGGACATGTTCAGTTTATCTGTTTCAAGCCATCAAATCTACCTAGAGAAAAGGATAGATGTCTCCTTAAATATCTGTCCAAAAATTATTAGAAGGCAAAGTAGCATCACACTGATGATTTTGTCCAAGAGCATTTCTGCTGGAAAACTTGTAAAATTGAACATAACTTCAGTGGTGCATCTTTTTAATATGATATTTTAAATACACTATTATTTAATAATTAATTACATTTTTAAACACGGAAAGATTAACAGCTCTTTGATACTCAATATTTTATGAACATCAATGAGCACAGAAGTCTTTCTCCAGCCATTTCCAGGTAACATAAAAATTGGTGAGAGAATAAATAATCAGGAAGTCAGTTACTGCTACCCAATGATCGTATTTTATTGTCGTTTTGACCAAAAATATATCATTGGTTTATTGAACCTGACAAAAATAAAGAAGATCAAGATCAGTTTCTATGCAAAATTGCTCCATCAGTGTCAAGACCATTTACATCACGTCTCCTTCAATATCACCGTCCCTCCTTCCAATTTTGTTATCTGATAGTGCACAAGTCCCTTTTGTGCCATCTTCAGGATGAGTTATCAGGATGTAAGGTGGTTTTCATAGCTGTCTGGGGGTTACTATATTTCTGTGCTTTTGCAAATGTCTTCAGTGTATGAGATATCTCCGTTGTGCACAGCAGTTATGCTGACAAGACTAGGATTTTCAAACTGGCTGGTGGCTCAACTGGCGTAGGAACAACAGTTCCACTTGGCATGCTGGATATCCAGAAACCCCAGCCCAATGGGAAGGGCCCTTAAATCATGGCTGGGTCAAAATTGCTTGCACTGGGTTGAAATTTCTAGGTAAAAATAAAGAGTACACATGCTCTAGGAGAATAGTGAGTTCATCGTTTTCATGAAGAAGCATCAGAATTTATCCAAGAGTACACATGAAAGAGGTTTGTTTGACAGCCCCAAACAATAGTGTGAATAGCAACAAATAGCCAAGAGCAGGACGAATTTCTCTGTAGTCACCACTAAGTACAGGACAAAGCAGGACAAGAGGAGAGAGACTGATCTAGTCTTCATGCCAATTTCAGTCCTTTGCTTTTCAGCTGATTCATGTGACAGGGTCTCCTGTCTATTCATGGAGAATAGAACTTTAGATTATCAAACATTTTATTTCAGTAAAATGAGCCCAGGAATAAGGGCATGAGCTGTCATAACCAAGGTTCCTACAGGTAATGGTAGCTACTAACTGGTGAAAATCTGAGTGGTAATTTTTTTTAAAAGATCACTGAATAAAAGTTCATCAGAGACCCCTGAAGACTGAAAATGGACCAGTTTAATGTCATAATTAAGACAAAATCCTATGGGTATTCCAGATATTATAGAAGAGTTAGTCTAACTTCTTTTTCAGTGAAGCATTAGATACCATTTTTTAGAGATCAGATGGGAACACTTTAAAAAAAGGAAAATGTCTTCATTTAAGGGTAGGCAACCTTCCTGAAGAGAAGCATAATCATGTTTCACTTAGAAAGGTAATAAGAGGCGGTTGACTCCCATTAATTCTGAGTAGATCAAAAGGATACAGATAGCATAATTGAAATTTCAGAGAGTGCATAAAGAAGTTTCACAGTGGTTGTGAAGGACTAAGAGTTTTGAGAAAATTGAAAGAAATTTGTCTGGAATTAGTGTAGTGTAAGCTTCTGGCAACAATGATACTTCTGTGAATATCCGTATGGGTTTGCCTATTTAAAGCTAGAAAACAAACTGTTCCACAAGATTAATATTAGTGCCAGTTTCTAAATTGTAAATGAAAATATAGGAGGACAATTTTTACAGGTGGCTTTCCCACTCCCAAGAATATATTTTACAACTTAGAGCAAGCATTAACAAAAATATCAAAAGAAGCAGCAAGTCAGCAGCAGAAGCAGCTGAAAGCAAGATATTTATGAAAGTACACATAAATATGGATTTATGTTTCTAACCTTAGGCATTCAAACTAGAAATTATTGGCTTTTAAGAAACACGTATGATCTGATAAAAGAGAAGGCTCATCTTACTATTACGGCTCTGCCTGAAAATGCAGGCACTATGGGTTGAATTTCTGGCTGTGCCTCACTCTCCCTGTCTGACCTTTGGCAGGTCGCTTGTGTCTCGGTTTCTTCTCAACAAAATGGGAATCATGTTTCTCTGCTGTGTAGAGGTTATACCAGGTAAATTCATTAACATCTGAGCCTGACAATGCACAGCAATAAGGAAGAAATAAATTAGACATGTATTCAAGAAGTCAGCAGCAAGAAAAATCTGTGTTCATGTGACAGAATTTCACAAACAAATTTTGTTGACATTTAGACTTGCTGGACTTTTACCAAACTGCAAAACATCTTCAAGCTTCAGTAGCTTAGCTTCAGCCTGATAAGGTAGCAGATGCCACATGAGAGAAGGCACCTGTTCTGCACCCTTGCTGCATTAGGTAATTATGTGCAGAACAACTTAGATATGCAACCTCTGAAAGCCACACCATTGCGTCTATCAACATCTTGATCTACTCATGAAGGCAGTGAGAGCATGTTGAATAAATTTACAGTGAAGTACACCTCCCCAATTAAATTTTTGTGTGTGTCTCTGCAAGTGTGTGCATACACTCCTGTGTGAATCTATAGATTCATGGATACAATTTTTTTTTTCCTCGAGAAACTGGTGGATAAAGCACTAACAGAAAGCTCATGTTTGTGTAAATGGATTGGAGCCAGATGGTGAAATATTATAAACTGAAGAGTTCATAAGGTCAAACAGACATATGGTTGAAAGGCCAAAATTTCACATTAGGTCAGAAAGTGCCACCACAAAAAGAAATACACAGGAGCATTTGTGCTACTTTGGATAAGGGATAGGAAACAGATAATGATCCATCACTGACACCTGCTGCTTTCTGTTCTTGCAGGTCCCAAATTACAATAGCATTGATTTAGCTAGTGGGTGTGACTGGGACAGCTCGTGCCTCAGAACGGAGATGGTAACACTTTTATTTTTAGCTGAGGATTTACACTCCTGCTAACTTTGTAGTAGCCTCAACTTTTCTTCTCATCAGTTTGTTTTACCCATGGCAACTTTTCATTCACTTTTCTACCAAACACATCTGGCTTCTCCAAGGTAGTATGCCACAAACTACACAAGTGTCATGATTCCCTCTGCAGCTGATTCTGTTTTAAGAATTGAGGAACATTACCCTTGTATTCTCAGTCACAGTGGTCAGTGCTTTAGAAGAAACAGATTTGAAGAGTATCAGGGTCAAGAAAGACTCCATTGCTTCCACCAGGCTCCTTTTCCATGTGTAACTGCAAACGCCATAGAATTTTTTTCTGTGGTAACTCTACCACCACATCAGTGGTAGGGGAAAGTAAGGAATGACAGTAAAAAGTTTTCATATCTGCAACTAAAAACTTGAAAATTCTTTCAGATTCCAAAGACTTTATGGCTCCTCCGAAGCAAAGATGACTTGGTCATTATTGTGCCACTTAAAGCAGACAACTTGAACCAAAGCAACAAGCAAGGTGACAAAACATGAATGAAAGAAAATCTGGAGAACAGATTATTAAACAGATAAAATCTGTTCTGGAGAACCGATTATTAAACAGATAATTATTTGCAGGATGCAAAGTATTGCTCTGATACAGCAAAAATATTTTAGCAGTTGCAATCATGGGATCTATCCTGATATCTTCTTCCTTAATGAAAGGAATAAAGAAAAATGTCTGGAAAACATTCTGTGTTAACAAATGTTGACAAAAACCAGCAGTAGAACTGGTCAAAATGGTTTTATTCTAAAATCAAAGGTTTTGTAACAAACATAAAAACATGGTAATTAAAAAAAATCCAATCCAGAAGTCTTCTAGCTTGAGCTGTAGCATAAGTAATCTCTGCAAAGTGGATCTGGGAAGAAATAATTAACATACATTATAAAGGAAGGTACACATATATTCTGAAAAATAAATGATATTTTATTGAATGAATCATATCTGAATATACTGACATCACCTACCTGAACCACAGTAACACATCCAGCAGTATCAGGAAAATCAGGCGAAATGTTTCTACTCTATTCTGTGTACCACTATGAAACCTGCTGTTTCCACTCATTTTTGAACAGCACGCCAACAGATAAATCTGAAGACTGGCAGCAGTCATAACACATGGAAAAGGAGCTCAAATATTTTTAGAAGTCTTTTGTAGTATGACCAGTGCTTATTTTCATGAGGAAAGGACATTTTCACAGAAAGAATATATGTTTATACTGAAAGCAAAAAAAAAAAATAAAAAAATTAATTTTTCATATTTGCACATTTAAATCTAATTTGTACAGTATGCCTAATGAACCATACATCTGCAAAGAAAAGGAAGAATTCAGCTGTTTGCTGCCTTTTGTTTCCATTTGATTTATGTTTGTTTGTAAGTGATGCTAGATTCCCAGTTGCTAGGTTTATTATTTATTGATTTTTACTATTATTTGGCTCCACGTACATACATACAGAAATTCATGGTCCGGAGATTTTTACTAACTGTGCAGTGAGAACTGTGCACAGGGACCTTTTTCATCAAAGTCAGTGAAATACCAAGGAGGTAGGGCTAGATGCTAGGTACGCCCAGCACTCTGGGACTGAAGGTGCTCGAAGGTCTCACAGGCTGGGTTATCAAGGTGTGGTTATATAAAACCATGGGAATGAAGCTGAAATAGTATCCGTGGTGCATACGTATCACAGGATAAGAGCTCACAGATTTCTGAATGCTGTAGCCAGCCCTACTGGTCTGAGCTCTTAGTCAGCAGTAACATGCTATTCTATCTTCCAGTCTGCGCTGCAGACAGCCAGGACCAGACTAGGTCTGGCTTTGCATTGCAGGAAGAGTAATGCTGTCATCACAAAATCATTTTGTGCTTTTACTTATGAAGAGTTGTTAGGAAACTTTTCTATTCTGTTATAGTTGTGGAAAGAAATGTCCTAGGCCTGCAAAACGTATCCCCAGTACAGCCGTTCTCAAGGGCATGTCAAGATCTTTCGATAAAACTTGATACTTTCAATAGAGCTCATATTACTTTTACAATAACCTGCACAAAAGACATGCAGGATTTTGAGGTTGGAGAACACCAACATGCCATTTTTCACAGCCTACCAGTCAAATGAAAAGTCTCAGAAAGGTTCATAGGTAAGGAACATGGAAAGGCTTAGGTTACTGAAAGTCTTCAAGAGTTGTATCACACACCTACTTAAGATGATAGTTATAGAGCAAGCTAGACAAGCAATTTATCATTTCTGAGTTGTTTGTCAAGGTAATAACCGATGCCAGGAAATACTGACAAATGTAGAAGAGAACCAGGTTCAGCAAGACACATCCTTTACAAGCCACATCCTACCCTCGTGTGAAGTAAAGGGCAGTTGTCAGAAAAAGTCATATAGGAAAAGGTGAAAAACAACCAAGAGAGGCCGAATACCATTTAAATACAGTTTAAGGAAATAACAAACCATTATACCTTTATATTTTATTTTATCTATAAATAAATAAAAAGAGTTTAAAAAAAGACTCTCTTAAAAAGACTGGGGAAGTAGAATGCCTCATTTAAACAAGTTTATTGACACAATAATAGGTGTATCAGGAATTTGTAAGAAGGAAATCAACCTGTTGAGCACTTATGGCTACACCTTTATCAGTAATTTAATCAGGGTCAAGTCTTAGTCTAGCGCACTGCCTCGCCATGGTCCATACTGCAAGCACTCCCCATGGCAAAGCAGTTATTTGTGGTGACAAGCACTCTCCAGCCGCTTTACTTCTTAGTATATAAATAGCCTATAATACCGGGACATGAAGCATATAGAAAAGCTAGAATATTGTTAAAATATATGTCACGTATACAGGTAAGGACACTCTCGGACTTTTTTCTCAGGTTTAAGCCAAATGGATTATCCCTTCGATTTTGCTAACTGTAACTTTGCCACTTTACATTCCCGAATAGATGAAGTAGAGGGATCTCAGACCTCTTCCACACTCCAGACACAGGAGTCTGTTGGGCATGCCCAGAGGGAACACCAGAAGCCTCTTTGCAATTAGGAGTAGTTCAATATAAAACAGATGGCAGAGCTAATGGAAAGAGCTGCTTTGGAGATGGGAAAACAAGAATCCCTTGGTGGAGCTATCCTGTGCTGAAAAACTGGGATAAGCAGCAATAAGGTTAACGTCATTCAATATCAGGCACGTTCACAGATCTGTGTGAGCCACTTTGTCCCTGCTTCTGACCCTCAGCACTTTACTAAGACATGAACAAAGCCTAGAGACATGCTGATATTTATTACTCAATGCAAAACATCAAGCCCAGACAGCTACAGATCAGTCTGGGGCTATAAAATCTACACAAAGCTGTCTTCAAGGTTTTCATTTCAATTAACGTTGTGCTATCCCTCTACTTGTCAACACTGGGAATATTCATCACACCTGGAGTATATGCTGTCCCTTAGCTGCATGGGTACAACTGACAGCGCTGACTATCACCGAGATGCACCTTATGAAAGGAAACATCTGTGTTCAAAACACTTGCAGGACCTTGGCAGCAATCATTGACACCACTCCAGTGAGGAGCTGATGATGAGCTGCTCTCCTTCAGGCAGTGGCTTCTGCTCCCACTGAGCTCTGGCTGGTAGTAGAGGATGGTCCACAGGCTTGCCCAGAGGGGAAATTCTTGTAGTAGGGGGCAGCTTGCTCCATGATGAACTTCACTAATCCAGCAGGAGCTAGAACTGCCCTCGCTATACCTAGTGCCACTGAGCAGGTGGGTAGCTTTTAATCTGTGCATAGGCAAAAGAGCATTTTGCTTTTCTTTTGCTCCTCATTACAAGAACGTTTGCCTAAGAGGCAAGAGTCACGATGCTGGGTAGTCCTGTAAGTCTGGTCTGTTTCAGCCCTCTGTCCTTGGTGGTAAAGCCTTCCTCATTGTGGTGAACTATGGCTGTGTTTGGCTGCTCCGCAATGAAAGAATGGAGGTGAACAACAACTTGAGATTAATGACTCCCTATCACTGCACAACTTCCTTATGTTTGTATATGGAAAGCAAGCGAAAAAGGATAAAAGAGTAATACAGCATATTCAGGTTGTCATAAGATAAATTCATCTTGTTGCTTTTATTCACATAGGAATAGGTATATCTTAAAGAAATACACATTCCTTCCTTTTCAGCTTTACTGAAGCTCACTGATGCCTAAAGACTGTCCAAGACAATATTACAGCAACCATGTGACTAAAAAAAGGCCATAAAATTATCAAAATACTTTCTGCTTCTGTTGTATTGCAGGGGCTGTAGAGGCAAGTCAATGGTGTGGTGGTTCACGGCTTTCTTATCCAAATAGTAGGATTTTTTGTTATTTTGAAATACAGGATAAAAAGGATGGAAATCTTGGAGGTCTCAGTTTTTCGAAAATTAATATTTCTGGTGCCTGTTCCTAGGCATAAAAGGTAGAATTGATGCCCAGGCACACAAGTAAGGGTAGTCTATTTTAATTTGGCAAATGCAGTAAGCTTTTTTTAATCATCTTGGATTTCAATAACTTTGTAATAGTTAACTCTTAGAGTGCAATTATAATTCCATGTTAACATGAATCTTAAAGTAGGAAACAAAAAAAAAAAAAGGAGGGGGGGTGTGTCAGAAAATGTCTGTCAGTAAAAGGGAAAGATGTTCCCGGAAGAAAAGTTACAGCTGGAAAATTCTACCTTACTATGAGAAGCTCTGAACCTACAGCTTAAAATGCAGTACTAGATGCAAAAAGAAGGGTGTTAATACTCCATGCAGAATTTGTAGCACTTTTGTACCTTTTTCTCAAAGGCTGAGAATAATAACGTTCCTTAAAATATAAAAAAATAAGTGATTTCTCTTTGTGTGTCACAATTTTATTTTTTTTTTTAATTTAACTCAATAGAAACTTTTATTCCCTGGAGAGTAGCTGAAAACTCACAGAAAAAGTAACATATTCGCTCTGGATTGGGAGAGGTTGAGATAATCTGTGCACACAAGGAGAAGGATCTGAGAATACAGGAGCCCGTGGCAACGTTGTTCTCCCCTGAAGATGACACAGAAATCCTGCTTACAAAACTTTACTGCATACCAATTGAAGGGTGTCAGCTGGAAAAGCAGTGTATCAGCTAGAAAATTAAGCTTGTTGCATATGAGCAAGAGATTCGTTCCATCAATCGGCTTATTAGCATCCTTAGAAAATATTCCTTTCCTTTGTAGGTTTTTTTCTTCAGTGGATTTCACCGAGTCGTTTTCATTAACTGGAGCTCCCCCTCAAGGAATACAATGGGAAACTAGTTTTGAAATAGGAGACAGATTTCTCTTTTTGACTAAAACAATCTTGATATCCTAACCTACAAAATCTCAGAGATTTTCTTCAGGGTATTCCCTTGCTTATGGCTGATATATAGTTTGCTAGGCAATTTCATGTAGAAATGAGACTCTTCTTAACTAAAGAAACCTAGGCCAGAAAAGATCAGAACATTGATCTGAGTGACTTTCGGGACTTAAGTATGATTTTACTCAAACTACAATTCTTCTGCCATAAAATGGCTGGTACCCACATTCTGCTGTAGTACAAAAAGCCTGTATTTTGGCTCAGGCCTGTCAGCAAAATGAGACCTGCTAGATGGGTGACGGCACAGAGCTCTCAGCAGAGCACCTCTCCAACAGCCCCACTGCCCACTGTCTGCCAAGGCAATACATGCCAAACAGATGATGGGCCAGAAAATATCCAGTGGCAAAAAGGGAGAACACAAGAGAACAAGTCACTCACACTCTGTCAGGGACATCTAGGCCACAGTGTCCAGAAATATAACCTAGGTTTGCTCAAAACTGTGGAAGGAATTCTTCCCAAGACATGAAGACCCTCATAAATCTTACAGCCTTAAGTGCGGCATCTGCATTTCTTCAGTCTTGACTTTTCTGATATAGACATTTTGCAGTGTAGATAAAGAACCCCAAATCCTATCAAAACAATTGTATATATCAAACAAAACACAGTATATAATTTTTTTGGGGTGGAGGAGAGGAATGAGTCATATATGACCAATGTTATTCACCTGGCTGAATTAATTATATAGCGTGATGAGACCCAAACAAGGAGGGCTGATGGAGAAAAGAATAAATACCCAGTACCAAACAGCGACTAGTGTCTTTAGTACTGAGCAGGTGAACATGGGTATGAAAATCATCAGCATCATCAGGAATGAAACTTTATTTTGTTCCCTTCTCAGTGCCTTTAGTGTCTCTGCTGTCCCCTCACCTTGACTCTTTATAGGACTAGTCATACACCTATATAACTACCTTAGATGGGAAAAGGTGTCCACGCTTCTTAGCAAAAAACCATCTGCAATATTTCTGGTGGCACTGCAGCTTTCTCTGCCTGTCCACATTCAGTCATACAGTGGTGATAAAATCATTAATATTTAAGAGGTCTGGCTGAGAAGGTTATCCTAACTAAAAGAACACTCCTTTCAACTAAAAGCAGTCTGGGATTGTCCACCTCCCTGCTCTGCACTAAGGTAACACTGGGTGTGCCACTCCTGTAGGCTCCACAAAGATCCATCTCTCCATATTATCCCGTTATTTGCTGTCTGATTCCTTCTTCACATTGCGGCAGTTAGCAGGGTACTTCAGGAGTCCATCCCTCCCAGGGGTGGATACCTGCCTTTATTAATGTTATTTTCCTCACTACTTTTACTTTTTTTCCTTTCTGAAACAGTATATAGTTTGGCTCTCACTTGGCAGAGAGCAAAGGGGGAGATGCTGGCCAAACGTTCGCTCAGTATAATCAGAGTTAATAGAGCTTCTGTCTGATCTGTGCATTATCATGCACTTGGAGTCTCCAGATATACAACACCACCTTAGTAAATATAATTTTTCAGGTTCTCCAGGGACCTTGTCCCACTCTTAGGTAGCACACTGTGGGACAGAGCTCAACACAGCATCATTAGCTGCTCCAGAATGTGCTTTGAATTTCACTTCTTACAGAAAGTGGATGAAGTTACAAAGCTTCACCTGACGCAGTACCTACTTGTTTTTCTTTTTAATATTGTACAGTAGATGACAGAAAGCAAAACGTCACACACTATAGACTCCAGTAATGTCACTCTGCCATTCATCCCGCAAACCCCTTAAACGCTACAGCTCCACGTTATTTTTATTGCACAATAATTAGATTTTGTATTTTGCTGGCCCTCACAGTTCTGCTTCAGACACAGCCACGCCGAGAGGTAACCACCTGCCCCCTGCCCTGGTTGCTCAGTACGGAACCCTCGCTGTAGGGTATTGCCCCTCGTGTCTCCTCAGCAGGCAGGGTGAATGCTCACTCATTCAAGAGCCAGGCTGCCCGAGACCCAACAGTTAATCTTTGTAAATTATGCTTATTTATTCAACTGAAACAGCAGGGAGGACACAGCCAGTGTAACCGGAGGGTTTCCTGGGACCTGCTGTACCTGCCTACCTGGAAATATGACACAGCTCTAGGGCCTGCTGAGACAGAAAAGTTGCTTTTGCTCAGTTTAAAAAAACATCAGTAGCAACTGCCTGAAAGTGAAATAAGCTGCAGCTAAGTGGACAGAAGGGATTTAATTGACTTAATTATGTCAAATTTAGTTAATTATTGTTCAGCTGGTGCAAACAAAGCTACTGTTCTATCTTACTACAACAAAGTCCTTAGAACTTAAATACTTACATTTCCCAACTCTTCCAAGAATTAACTTAATGCTTAATATGACTCTTCACCAAAGTCAAGGCCTCAGCCTACTTTACTGTTGTAATGTTACCCCTTTTCTATAACCACCCAGCACGAAAACCCCTTGCCCAGTCCTTCAGCAACTCTTTTTCTTTGTGGCAGTATGGACCCTTAGGCTCCTGGTTAAATTTTAACTGGCATATATACCATTTTGAGGGCACAACAGAAGCTATACCTCTACAGACCAGATAGTCCTTTCCTGCCCATCCACACTTTTCTGGGCAAAAATCAGTTTTGCATGACTTTTCTCAATGCTGTGGCCTCTGGGATACGACCTGAGAAGTCCAAATTCTTCAACCTGAACAGGGCTTGCCAGAGGGAACACTCAGCAGCCAGGTATGTCTCTACTCACAGCCACATGAAGCCATGTGTCATGCTTTGCAAACAGTGCAATTGCAATAAGATTTATTTTTTTTTTTACTGTAAATAAATTTCGTCAAGTGAAGGGCTCCATGTCTGGCCTTAAAATAGTAGAAATAGCCTATATGCAGCAACACTATATATACATGTATATACACACACATTTTGCTCTAGAGAATGTTTGCTCTGATTCTTCTTACTCTCTTCTTGTTAGCTAACTAAACCTTCCCTTCATCACCTACAGCTTTATTCTCGTGGATGTGCAACACACAGACTTTGCAAACAGCTCAGTTAGGCTATCATTATATTTACCCCATCTCCTCGTTACTGCTAGCCTCTGGTTTGTCACAAACAATGTGCGACTAAGCAAATGCAAGCTTGCAACACCCAGGCTGCATCACACATTTCTATTCACGCAAGAAGGAATAATTCCGTGCCCTGCGTCAGCTGGCTTTGTGGTTTGCAAAGGCTGTAGTATCACGGGCTGATCAGAGAAGGAAGGAAGAACGCAGAAAGTGCCGGATGGTTTTGTTACTGCTACCCCCACTGAAGCGAGCACTTTTCGTTTGTCTCTGTACTGAGAGGGAGCCTTCCCCAGCCCCAGGTACATTAAGAAAGAATGTCTGCATAGGGGGTCCCCACCGTGCGGTTAACCTCGTGTTTTCAGGACTCTTCAGATGGCTCCTGCTGAATTAGATGCACAAAGGAAGAACTAATACTGCTGAATCAGGAAATGAGACGATGGGGATATTTTGTGAGATTCCCATTCCCTTTATATTACAGTCTGCAAAGGCCACAGGTCTGAATATATGTTACTTGCCTAATTCCCACTGATGCCAATAGGAGTTTGGGGTACAACTTCAGATAAACTGCATGGGGAATGTGGAAGACCCTGGTGACTAGAAAAGGAACATTTTCTGTATTATTCAAGTAGTTAAAGTCTGTATCGGTGCTTTGAGTCTTGTCTATAAAATGGGATTATCTAGGCTTCAGAATAAAACTGAGAAACAATTTACAACCTTGTTCTCTAATATGCCTTAAGCTTCTCGTGGTGTACCATTAAAATTAAGAAACACAAGGAAAAAGTTCCATTATAGAGCAACAAAGTTCATTTTAACTGCAGACCATATGCTCCAATATCACCTATCTTTCCATATTGTTAACTAAACTACTGGCATCATCTTGATTTGTTGAATAAATAGATTAATTAATCCAAGAGAGACATGGTACACATCCCCATTATCTTCCATTCTGTGCACAAAAAAAAGAGCAATCATGATGTGCACTTGCATTAAATTTTGTCAGTAAAATATGCTTGCTTGATATTGTAGGCATTTGCATTTTATATACTTCAGTTACCATCTGCTAATGGCAATTTAATCATTCAATAAATAACACTAAAGAGAGCAACATTAATGAAGATTGGAGAATTTTTTAATATAATGAATAATTTTTGGTTTATTTCTGAGAACTGCAACTGCAGCCAGCAATAAAAAGGATAATCCATTAAAACTAGAGCGCAATAATGAAAGCTGTTGTTATGGTTCTGGCATAGTGGACGACCAAAGGGGATTGTAAATTCCCAGAGTGATGACTTTCCCTACCCTTTACTAAGGAATAATGCGTGAATCATTATGCTATAGACAGATGGGAGTACTCCAGAGAGGCTGTGATTTCGTGCTAGCCTAGCAGAAGTTCCAGGAGGCATTCATAGCTTAGATAACCCAAATGTCTCTGGCAGGGCAGGAGGAACCTGGGTATGGTCAAACCCTTATAAAGAGTGCAGGCTTTTGATCCCAGCTCAAGAAAGAATGCCTCTTAGGGAGGGCCCTTCAGGTCCACTGAACAGTTAAGTCAGCTTGACTAACACACAAGTTTATATATAAGCATTTGCTTATAGGCTTTTCTTAATAAATGTATGCTGAGATATGCTTATAGGCATTTCTTTGCTACCTGAGATTTTCATTCTATTTTTAGCTCAAGCCATCAAAGCATGAAAAATCTTTTGCAAAATTTTAAGTGTACATTGAATTTGATCCTGTTTTCTGGGTCAGGATAGAGGTAGAGCCCAGATTTCATCTTAACTAAGACTGCAAACTATTCTCTTATTAAGGTGGACACAGGCTTAACCCCAAAATAGAGAGCTTCGATGTCCTCCAGTAAGTTCCAGTCTGCCAGAGCCTATATCTCCATACTCACACCTTCTGCACTGAACATCATTTGTAAATCTGCATGTAATGAGTTCATCTTGTAGCTCTTTACTGCATAGGGGCTTCTCCATTCCTGCATTCAGATAGCACATATGTAGCTTTCTGGCAGCTCCATATCTGAGTACATTGAGCAGAAGCCCATAGTGAAGTATCTTGGATACTTTCATGTGATGTCAGGTGAATCCATGATTCAAATGATCCTCAGAGCCACAACCAATACTATAATATTTCCAAAGCACTAGCAGAGGGCAGTCAATGTGTGGTGGTTTAACGTTGGCTGGATGCCATGTGTCCACCAAGCTGCTCTATTTTTCCCCTTCTCAGCAGGGCAGGGAGGGGAAGAAAAATAAGATGGGAAAAACAACCCCAAACGCCTGAGTCAAGATAAAGGCAGTTTAATACAGCAAAAGCAAAAGGCTGCGCATGGAAGCAAAGCAAAAACAAAAGATTACGCTCGGCTTCCCATCAGCAGGTGGTGTCCAGCTACTTCCCAGGAAGCAGGGCTCCAGTACATGTAGCAGTTGCTCCAGAAGACAAACGTTGTAAAAACTAATGCCCCCCGTCCCTCCCCTTATCTCTCAGCTTTTATTGCTGAGCAGACGTCATATGGTATGGAATATCCGCCTGGTCAGTTTGGGTCAGCTGTCCTGGCTGTGTCCCCTCCCAAGATCTTGCCCACCTCCAGCCTACTGCTGCAGGGGAGGGAGAAATGTTGGAGACACAGCCTTGATGTGTGCCAGCACTGTTCAGCAGTAGCCAAAACACTGGTGTGTTATCAACATCTTGCTAGCTACTGATACACAGCACTATGAGGGCTTCTATTGGGAAAATTAACTCCATCTCAGCCAGATTCAATAAATACAAAGTGGTAGTTATTCAATGCAAAGAGAGGATTTTTTTTAAAAAAAAAAAAGTACCTTTATTATCATGAGACCAAAGACAGCACAGATGAATCCATCAGCTCTCCTTTTTCTGTGACAAATTCTCAATATAGTCAGATTTGACAGGATTTTTAAAGACACTTGGGCCTAGATTTCATTAGAAGATTTTGGGAAAACCAGAAGAGATTTAGGAAACAGAGGGATCAAAGGACTTGAAACAGGTCATAGGAGCGGAAGGACTACAGTGAGGGATACAGGAGAGATATGAGACACAGCAACAGTAGTGCTGCAGCCAAGAAGTAAGTTCAACAAGAAGAATTACTGATTAAAAGATATGTCCTGTGGATCAGACCAACTGTTCATTTGTCAAGTATTTTCCCCTTGGATATGTCAATACGAGGTGCTACCTAACATCATGAGCGTAGTATTATCTGCTATTCCCTTTGTTCACCCCCAGCATCCATAATCATCAGGGATGTTAGAGGGCACATCCCTGCCTGTTTCTTTGCTATCTGTTTATGGACACACTGTCAATGGATTTATCTAATCTTCCTTTCAAATTTGCCGATATGGTCTGCAACCCTCAACCCCTTTCAGCAACAAAATCCAGAAGTATGCAGAATCACAGAGTATCGCAGGTTGGTTGGGATGTCTGGAGGTTACCTAGTCCAACATCCTGCTCATTGTAGGATTAATTTCAATGTTAGATCAGGTTGTCCACCTGAGCTTTGGAAACCTCCAAGGACGGAGATTCTACAGCCTCTCTGGGTAACATCTTCCTAGATTTAACCATGCTTATTCTGAAAAATATTTTCTTAATTGGAATTTCTCATTTCCCTTTCCTGATTCCAGTTTGTCAACCTTCCTCTTCTATTTTTCTATCAACTGTGTTAAAACTACTAATTTTATTTATTTTAAAACAATCTCCTCCTGATTTCAAGAGTTGCCCCCTAGTTCTAGTATTGCCATGTGATGAGAGCTGCCATTAGTCTTTTTTTTTACATTTTGAGTGGAATTTCCACAAAAGTGAGAGGATTTTGCTCCCTTGTGAATATTAAATACAGTGAAGTGGTCTTCGCTTCCACTGAGGTTGAAGTGTGACAGTATCTCAGCCTTTGGATTATCCACAATCCAAGATGAAGTATGACAGTAAAATTAAATATGTAACCAGTGATTTATTCTTGATTGAATGTGACTGATTAGTACTAAATAATTTATTCAAAATCAAGTTTGCAGATTGAGCAATGTCTGCAGGTACAGGAATCTGTAACATCAGCAAGCACTTTGTATGAATGTCCTTCTTTTGTACAATTCCTGAACAACCTGCGGTTGTAGCAAGCACAGAATACTTAAAAAAGACTTTGGGGCTGGTTGGTATGTTCAGTACTGATGGTCAGCTGTCTCGGACAAGGGTGGATATGCCCATGACAGGTGAATCTAGCTCAGCATCCTACCTATGCCAGTCCCATCTGCTTTATTTTGTTTGATATGTTTTCATTTCATGGGAAAGGTTATATTTTCCCTGTAACTTTTTTGGTTTTTGTCAAAGACCTGCTAAGTAATTGCTTGTCAATGAAATTACTCTTTCCCATTGATTGATGCCATCCCACTATAAACCCTGACAATGATTCCTCATCCATTCTGGAATCTTCAGAGGTAAATAATTTCCCACATTAACTACCTCACTAAATAATCCATGGTTTATGAACTTCAAGCACCTCTGGACTGAGGCACCATTTCTTCATTATAATTTTAAAATAAAACACAGTAAAATATTTTATCATTGTCTCGAGTAAATTATGACCTCTCAGGCATGTGTTTCTGAGACACAGCAGAGAAAAGATGAGATACAGACAATAAATATAAATAACTGTAGGTAGTTTAGAGTGCAACAATAATGCAAAATGCTGTTGAAGAGAACGTTGCCATTCTTTCCAGTGGCAAAGACCAAAGAAAGAAAAAAAAAAAAAAAGGTATGATGTGCTACAGGAAGCGTGCTTAGATTTTAGCTCACATGTCAGACCAGAAGTGGACAAGGATGAAAAGAGTAATGGCAGTAATGGACAAGAAATTCTGTTTGGGTGCACGTAGCATGGTCAGGTGCCTGAAGGCCTGGGGCTACTCAGGGTTACTGTGTCTGTGGTGGGTGAAGGGGGTGCTGATGTTGAGGGAGAAGCAGCTGCAGCAACTGTAGCTCTCCAGTGGCCGTTGGTTTCTTGAGCACCAGCACAACTCCTCACTGCAGTCTGTGCTGGCAGCAAAGTCCAAGTCCATCCTGGACTGGGCTGGGCAGAAGTGCAATGGCTGCAGTGACACTCTGACTTCTCAGAGCTCATTGCCGCGGTGTTCCTGCTTTTGCCCCCATGATCCCTGCTGTAGCTGCAGCAACTGGTTTCTCTTCAGCTTCAGGTGATTGTAGTGGCTTCACCAAGGCTGGACACCAGGTGCCCACCAGAGCTGCTCTATCACTCCTCTTTCTCAACTGGACAGGGGAGAGAAAATATAAGGAGAGGCTCATGGGTTGAGATGAGGACAGGGAGAGATCACTCGCCAATTACCATCATGGGAAAAACAGACTCAACTTAGAAAAAATTCATCTAATTTATTACCAAGAAATCAGAGTAGAGCAATGAGAAATAAAACCAAATCTTTAATCACTTCCTCCCACCCGTCCCTTCTTCTTGGGCTCAACTTTATCCCTGAATTCTCTCTCTCTTCTCCTGCCTAGTGGTGCAGGGAGACAAGAATGAGGGTTGTGGTCAGTTCATCACATATTGTTTCTGCCGCTCCTTCCTCCTCAGGGGGAGGACTCCTCACACTCTTCCCCTGCTCCAACATGGGGTCACTCTCACAGGNACCCGTCCCTTCTTCTTGGGCTCAACTTTATCCCTGAATTCTCTCTCTCTTCTCCTGCCTAGTGGTGCAGGGAGACAAGAATGAGGGTTGTGGTCAGTTCATCACATATTGTTTCTGCCGCTCCTTCCTCCTCAGGGGGAGGACTCCTCACACTCTTCCCCTGCTCCAACATGGGGTCACTCTCACAGGACGTGAGTCTTTCCCATGGGCTGCAGTTCTTCACAAACTGCTCCAGCGTGGGTCCTCCACGGGGTCAAAGTCCTGCCAGCAAACCTGCTCCAGCATGGGGTCCTCCACAGGCTGCAGGTGGATATCTGCTCCACCATCATCCTCCATGGGCTGCAGGGGGACAGCCTGCCTCACCATGGACTGCAGGGGAGTCTCTGCTCCAGCACCTGGAGCACCTCCTCCCCCTCCTTCTTCACTGACCTTGGCGTCTGCAGAGTTGCTTACATGTTCTCTCTCTGGCTGCAAAAGTTGACCTTAGGTTTTTTCCCTTCGTAACTCTGTTACCCCAGAGGCACTACCACCGTCACTGATGGGCTCAGCCTTGGCCAGTGGCGGGTCCATCTTGTAGCCAGCTGGCATTGGCTCTGTCAGACACAGGGGAAGCTTCTAGCAGTTTCTCACAGAAGCCACCCCTGTAGCTCCCTCACTACCAAAGCCTTGCCATGCAAACACAAAACAGCGATGTTCAGTACCTGACACTTAGAACCTCCTATGTTGGTTACTGGCCAGTTCAGAGGGTCCTGCCAGACCTGCAGACCTCCAGCCTAGTGCTGCTGCCCCTTTCTTTTGCATGGCTGAGCTCACAGCCTGGTGGTTGTGCGTGTGGATTAGTTGCACCAGCATACATGGGGTGAACACACACCTCTCCATCCGGTGTGCTTTGTCTCCTGTGCCAGCATCCAGGTGAACCCAGAGGGCTGCACTCAGAATATTCTGAACTTCCTTCTTCTGAATTCAGGCCAGAAGCATTTTGGGGACAAAAAGCGCTTCACTGGGCAATGCCTCCCTCTTATCATTTTTTAGCCTATTTCCCAGTCCTTTAGCTCCCACAGAACTGCTTTGGCAGTGAATGACCTCTGCAGTTTTCACTGCTTCTAAACAAAAGGGATTTCAAGTTTTTTCCCAGTAGCCTGAAGGGAAGATGGCAGTTGCCCTCAGTGGGCTAATTTGCCCGAACCCAGCAGAAGGGTGAAGCCAGCTATTCGGACATAGGTGAAAAGGAACAGAGCCACCCCTGCTATTTCTTACAGTCCATTTCAGTGAATTTAGTTCTCACTGGAGGTGGAAAGCAGGTGATGGCAGCTATAGCCTGCTTTGTTCTGATCATTTCTGGCTTGCTCTACAAGTAATTTACTATAGAATAACCTGCATTAGAAGCTGTGGCTTTGCAATTTTACACAAAGCAAGCATAGCTTGAGCATCCTTCCTACACTGTCCTGACAAAGAAGAGCCTTCTCCCATGTTGAGAGAGTGGTTTGCGCGCCCTGCTCCTCCAGCGCCTGGTCCGACTGCTAAAACAGCCAATGAGGTTGCCACTGGTAACAGTGGTTTATTTTGATACAGAACGGCATTTTTTTTCTAGGTCTAAATGTCTGACAAACATGTTAATTGTGCCTGTTCCCACAAGAAGCTGCAGAGATGTGGTTGTAACACTTTGCACACAAACAGGCATTAATTAAAAAAAAAACCAAACAACCAAACAACTAACCAACACCACAAACAAAAATCAAAAAAACCCTGACACTTGAAAAATCAGTTTTATGTTTAGCACTAGAATTGTGCTTAGTTCTTTCAAATCCATTAGACTGGAATATTGATAGACTGAGAAAATGCAATTTGGAGCTACACAGGCAGCCTCAAGGTAGAGTAAGTATTGGACAGTTTGTCACTTTACCATTATTTTCCTAAAATCAAAGGGGCTGTGTCAGCTAAGGATGAGTCAAGGATTTGCCTCATTGCCCTGTTAGAATGCCAAGCCACAAACCAAGTAGGGAAGTCTTGGTTTAGCTCAAGTATTATCTTGAGCTACTCAAGCAGCCATGTGAACGCCGAAGTCACCTGAAATAATCTAACAGGCTCCCTTAGCCCCGTGTAGCTGAACTCAGCCATCTCAAGCAGAAGCCCAAAGGTGCTGGAAGGCTAATCTATGCATAAGCTGTCCAAACCACTTACCAGGAAGAGAGAAGGATATATTCTATTATACCTACTTCAGGAGTTCATTTGGATGGTGAACAATCCTTGGAGAATCAAGAGCGAACAGCAAGCAAAAGTAAATGCATAACCTGAACAACCTAAGGGACTATGTATTTTAAGTTCTGAGGATAAGGTGCATGCTGCCGGGCGGATCATTTCACTCTTTGAATTAAACTCGGAGACATTTGAGAGGCAGATGCATTCCTCACATTCCCGAGGGCAACACTGAACATTTATTCCTTATGCCCTCTTCATTGCAAACTGTTCAAACAATTGCAGCAGGCCTCCACCGCAGAGCCAGCTGAACCAAAAGATGACAAAAAGCAATTTTTCTGGACATCCATCCAGAGACCCAGGAGTTCTCCTGCTGGCAAAAGTAGCGGTGCGTGGCATTTGGACTCTGCCAAGCTGGTGCTCCGTGAAAAGACAACAGGCGACAAACTCGGAGCTTGTGAACAACGAGGCAACAAAGGCAAGAAAACAGCACCCACTGCGCTCCTTAAAAGCTGGGGAGGAAATGTTGCCTTCACTATTTTATTGCTGTCTGCACTTTATGCTATTGGACTTTTTTTTTTGTTACCTGGTAACATAAATGCAGGGTTAGCCTATATGGGGAAAAATGGTAGGCTAGGATTGCTGCCTCAGCCAGTGTGAATCAAATACTTGTTTCATCTTCTGAGAATAAAGGGAAGTGTGTAGTGTTTGGGAACATTTTAGAAGCCCAACACAGAAAGAAAAAGAGCTGCTACACTCATTTATTAGTGCTGCAAAAGATATAAAAGTAATTCATCAGCTCAGACTGAGCATTTTATACACACCTTGCATGGAAAGAAAAGGATTCAAATATGATCAAATTAGGTTTATTACAAAGTAAGAACATATTTCTGCTGTGGAATTGGCCAGTTATAGATATTCAGTAATTTCTCCTGTTGGTTCCAGGTTTGCCTTTGACAAAACTCATTTTTCATGACCGTCAACAACATTTCACCTGGGATTAATGCAAGCCATTTTATTTCTGTTTTCCTGGCTCTACAAATGTTCAGTTATGTATTCTAGCATATTCATGCAATAAGGAACAGAAAACTCCTAAGAAGCCTGGGGTTTTCGTTCTTTATTTGATTGGGAGGTGGTACTTGAAGAACTTCACAGAAAAGTCACAGGTAAGAAGAAATGACACATCTCTCGGAAAGCTGCAGGTAAACTGAAACGCCACCCCAGCTTCCTCCATAGAAAGCCTGTTAAAATGTAATTTTGTGTTTTGTAACTATCCCAAATACTACTGGATAGGACGGCCTTTGAACATCATCATCTTTGTAGGGTATTAATTTGTCCTCCCTCCCAGGAGGGCCGATGTGGGGCTGTCTGTACATACCGGGTGTCCCAGGGAACAGCTGGGTGATGGGAGAACCGCACCTGATCCACAACTGCTCTGCATCAGCTCCGGAGGTTGAAAGGCATCACAGTGGCAGAGAACTGCCGTGATGTAGGCTGCAGAAAAAGTGGTCATCTCAGCACTACATCCAAATCCTCAGGATTAAGGATCATACTTGATTCCTTTCCATGCAAGGTGTACATAAAGTGCCCAGTCTGACCTGATGAATTAGATCTTTTAAAGCACTAGTGAATGTATTTAGTAGAAAATATATTGGTATCAGGGAATGTCAAAATGCCTCAGCTCACTTTCTCCTTTCCCTAGAGTTCTCATGGGGAAGAAGTCCAGACACCCAGAGCTCCGGTACCTGGTATCACACTGCTGGCTGCTGCGATGGGAGATGTGCCAGCACGCTGTGCCATGCACCCGCTGCTCAGGCGAAAGGCAGTCACAGTGATCCCCCAGCTTCCGGTGTCCCTTCCTTCACTAAAAGCTTCAGCGCTCTCTATTTCTCACTGAAACAACTCCAATGAGGCTCAACTTTTGTGAAAACATTGTGTACGGGAATAAAGAATCCAATCTTGACATTAAGTCAGTGAAATTGCTGCAGACTTAGTTTGATGTGAGTGGGGGCAGAAATTGGGGTATAATAATTTGACAACATTTTTGAGAGTATCATTTTCTCCAGAACTCCTTTATCAGTGTCACTTGGTGTGTTATTTATTCACCACACATTGTACTGCAGTTTCCTGACCAGACTATGACATTTTCCAACATCCTTTCAGCATTATTGTCAAAATTGTCTAAACTAAAAGCTAAAACTTTAAAACAATCGATTTTGCCAGTTTGTTTTACTCCTATCTTTGCCTCTGGAATCTTTCCAAAATCTATAAGAGACTGAAATCAGTCCAAATCGCCTTCTCTGAATTCCAAAGGAAAGGGAAAGAAAAGAAGCTTTTGGAAGAAAGCTTAGCAAGTCAATTAAAAAGAAGTAGAGTCTAAAGAAGTGGTTGCATGGTCTAGGGAAAAAATCATTAGCAGAGTCTTATGGAAGACATTGACTTTAAAGTCAGAATTGACATTAAGGACAACAAAGAGAATAAAAAATAATGAAATAATGTTACTTCCCCCTAATAAAAAACAAAGAAGAGAGCTTTAACATTTTTTAATGTTTTTTAAAAAAAACCAACTCCCAAATACACCATTTTGTGCCACCCCGTCATGAAACTTTTTGCTTAATTGTGTCGTAAAGCCAATTAAAAAATGTTCCTCATAACGCATGAAGCAGCAACATAATAAACTTCTGATGTGACTCTTCTGAAACAAAACCTGCAAAGGGACAGACTTTATGCATGAGGGACCTTTATTTAGGCTTGGTTCTGTCCAAATTAAACACTAATATTAAACACTGTGCATTAACACAGGCAGCCCAAAACACAATCCATTTTTTCCTGTGTCTCTGCTAGTAAGTTAAACAAGCCCAGGACAGCTCTGTGACATGGATCAAGTGGAATAGTAGAGCCCACATTCATAACATAAAATTACCTTACCCTTCAAAACCGGACAGCTTCATCCAAACTGCCTATTGGAAATGTTCCATAACCATATTAACTTCTGACCCGTGCCCAAGGCCTATGTTTGGAAGACTGATGACCAGTCTGGGTCAAAACCAGCAACCACTGGCAGTGGTACAGCACAGACACTTGAGCTGCAGTGCCTGGGAACACACCCTGGAACTGTTGGGTTTGCTGCTATTGATGTAAACTTTGCAGATGTTGATCCCACAGCAAACACAAAAGGCTTGCCATGCAGTCCTGGTGTTTGTGACACAACTCAGAAGCTCAGAAAAGGTTCTGAGAACCAGAACCTGGAGTAGGTCTTCCTTCACTAAGAGTCAGGGAAATAAGGTAGCTGGGTCTGGGATGAATATCAGGTTGTATGGTGAATGGAGGCTCTCTCTAAGGCATGTCTGGAGCTGCTTTTCCCCATCTGTGTGATAGCTTAGTAGATAGAATGCCTACAGGGGAGCAAATTTTTGATAGCAATGCAAATGTAAGGTGCTCTTGCCCCTGGTTGTTTGCCCAACAATGCTCCCTAACAGAGTTAAGCTTTGGGATTTCTTCTTTCATCCTAGAAGTGGTGAAATTAGAAACAGATTCTGCAGCAGCCAGTCATGGTTGGTGGTGAGCTGTGCCACAGGGTATTAATCTCCTTGCTGGGAAGCTATACTTCACTGCATGTGGACAGGCAGAGAAGGCTCTAACACCACTAAAAATGGCTGAAAAGGGTACCTGGCTCAAATCCTGAGACATAAAACTTTTGCTATGCAAGACAGATATACAGGTGTGTGACCATTCCTGAAATTAGTAAAGGTGAGGAAGCACATGACATATTGGAGACACTGATAAGGGAAGGCAATAAAGTCCCATTCCTGATAATCCTGATGGTCTTCTTACCCATGCTGACCTGTTTAGTAGTTAGCACACTAGCAGGTGTTTGTCACTAGGTTTCATGACCTCTTTCATCTCCTCTTCTGTCTCCTGATCTCCTCCATTACTCTCTTCTCCTCACGCCACCTCACTGTGCTGCTCTCCCCATTCGTGGGCACATGGTGTGACCCTATCTCTTGTGTCAATTCAGACACAAGATTGTCCTATGAGTGAATTCAACTCACAAATCCAACACAAAATTAGCCTCTGCCTTTGCAAGCTTGCTTTTCTTCTAAGTGATTTGAATCAGCTTGTGGAGGGGTGCAGCTGCAGCTCAAGACAATCAGCATGTCCTGAGGCCTCCAGGAGGAGGTGGTGGTGGTGGCTGCAGCCTTTGGTAAGGGTGACCTGTCTTTGGAGCTGCACCTGTAGGAAGCAGAGGTTTCCTTCCTCTTCCTCAGACACTCTCCCACACCTTCCCAGCCAGCAGAAGCCACCTAAACTGTAGACACAGGAAGGGTCTGGAGGAGAGAAAAGCAACATTGTTCAGGTCTTTTGTTGTGCTGCCCTGCAGAAAGCAAGTCAGGATTTCCTGAACCTGAAACAGCAAGTATAAGGAGGAGCCCGTGCTGTGCCTATTCTGTCTCTGTAGTCTGATTTCCCTTTTTTAGATTTAATTGCTTGCTTTCTTGGTATTCGTACCTTGCTTTAAAGGAATTAAACAGGGAGGTATTGCTCAGTGTGTAACTATGAAATAAACATTTCCTTTCCTCAAGCTCTCCTTTACCATGTGCCTATCCTCCTGACTCCTAACAGAGCTTTTGGGGGACTTTTATAACAGATTCCCTGATATTTGGCACTTGAGTAACTGTCTGTAAACACTGTGCTGATTTTCTTCCATTGGCTGCAACACAGAATTTGTTCCATTGGGATTTACTGTAGCATCAATGCTACAAAAGGAAAAGGAAAGAATTTGTGCAGCTATTGAAAATCATTGCCTTGATAAATCAACATCAGAAATAGAACTTGAATATTACTTTAAATTATGATTCACAGTTCTTAGGCCCTAATCCTGTATGTTCTAAGCTTGTAATGATGAGAAGAAGAATGCTACTAACAGATATATAGAAATATTTCAAAGTGAGGAAAATGAATTCAACATCCTAAGCAAATATATATGTAGAAAATGGTTGAATTACTTCTATAAAACAAATAACAAAGCACACAACGTTTCTTGTTATGAATGACCTATAACTATTCCATAATTGCAAGAAGTATTATGAAGAAATGCTGCTTCTTACTTAGTCATTTACTGCTTGTTTTCTTTGCTATTCTCTTTGTGAAACTGGCCATATAAACCGTGTCATGCATTTTGTCCCTTGTGTTTCGCACACAGGAGAACAGCTATTCCCTTAGATGCCTAGGTTTTTCAGCCACATTCTTGTCAGCACATACATTTTCAGCCATTTACCCAAAATGTATTAAAATAAGTTTCTCCTGCATCACCTGTATAAATACTGATAGTTAATATATGCACGGTTTGGATTTGGCAAGTAATCTGTAAGACATACTGGCATCTTTGAAATGCTATTTCTTTGTTTTCCAGATCCTAAAGGCTTGGGAGGGGAAATATCTGTGTTTGTTGCTGTTTCCCTCAGACTGAAATCTCCAGATAACATGGCTGGAGAGATGTGCTCAAACACGGGAAGAGGATGTAACAGATGTAGTGGCATCTGCTTGCACTTTCAGAACCTTAACTAAAAATGTTCTGAGGACCGACTTCCTGCATCCTTCTCAGTGAGAACCAACTTAGCTACCCATTGATAATGCTTTAAATGTCAACACCCTTCTATCACTGCTTATCAGAGACAGAATGACTGCAATATACCATCAAATAACCCCAACTCCCAGGCCAAAAAGAACCTCAAAATACTTACCAACGATATTCTGCCTTTGCAAGCTGAAGTTCAGATACAGACAAATGAAGCTCAGACAGCAGGACTAGGCTCAGGAACCCCAACATTAATTTGGACGGTGGGGGTATATTCACAAGATCACGCGTGCATCGTTCACATGCCTGGTCATCTGATCATCAGACACTATGTGTCTGGGGAAATACTTTTTATGAAAGGGGTTTTTTTATGTTGTAAGTAACAAATACTATCAATTATTAACATAGTTATTTTTCACATAAGGACAAATTCTCTCAAGCAGAACTGTGGAGGTAAATATTTGGCAACTATTGTTATGGGTAGAAAAAAACCCCAACTTTTTTGTTTTGGGGGGTTTTTTAATGATTTTTTTTTAATTTCGGGTATTTTTTACTTTTCTTTCTTTTTTCTTCCTTCTTTCTCTTACTCTCAGAAGAACTAGGAATCCAATAAACTTGCAACCTCAGGATTTGTATGAAACACAAACAAATGTCCTTTGTTTCTATTTTACATGTTTGTTAACAGCAAAAGTACTGCCAGAAGTGTACTTCAAAGACTCTCTTGCAATAACTTCTTTCAGAGCTTTTCCTTCCTACTCCAAAGACATTATCAAAATCAAGAAACTATGTTAGACAGGAGAGTTGTGGTGGTTAATCTGATGATGAAAATAGCTCTCTCAAAGTCCTCTTATGATGGCTTCAAGACTAAATACATAAGTTTTGGAAAACAATTTGGGAATATCATAGAGTGGTTCCTTATTATCTTCTTTTACCCACTTATTATCTGCAGGTCACCTAGTTGATGGTCACCTAGTCCTCACAGTGCTTCCACAAACCCTTAGATATGCTCTGAAAGTATAGTCTCCTTCTCCAGGAAGGGCTCAAATTCACCATTATAAATCTCACAAGGCACTGTAACGTGGTCACTGCATCCCCACCCTCAGCTCACTGCGAGCATAAGACACTTCTTAAAAAAACCCCACAGCTCACAGGTATCGAGCTACCTGTGCAAAAAGTCTTCAGCCTGCTACTCAGACTGAAATGGTCCAACAAGAGCCTCTTTCTAGAGGACATTTTTTGAAGACCCTGGCTGTGTCAAGGTAGACCTGAGTTGGTTCATTCCTGAGTTTATGGATGTGTAGTGTCCCAGTCAGGCATATACAAACATCGAGGTAGTGCTCATGGAAGGAGACAAAGGCCGCAGTGAGACAAAGGACAAAACTAGCTGCTCAGGGTAAGGATGCTTTCCTACTTCAGATGAAGTCTTTCAGGAGGTCCACAGCAGAGGGCAATTTGTGCTGCCTCTGAGTGAGCATGGGAGCAGGGAAAAAGAAGGAAAAACATTAGTGATAAACTCTGGGCTGGGCAGTAGAGAAAATCACTTAGCGTAGCCACAGAGCAGTGGATGGGGCACTAAACTTGTGCCACAGGAACCTTCCCTAGCCATGGCCTTAACAGAAGCCCCGAAGATGACCACAGGGAGCAAGCAGTGAGATCCCTTTCCCGAGAGTGCCCAATCCTCCAAGTTCTTCTTCACAAGAACCAGCAGGCAACACTGTGTCTCCTTGCCACTGTCTGTCCTCCATCATCTCCTCCCACACACTTATCAGCCAGGCTTCTTCACCTAGAAGTGAGTCAAGACCACCTGGAAATTAACTCTTGTTCGTCATCACACAGTACATACTTTCAGAAACGTCAAAGATGATGAACCAAGTCTTGACAGCAAGGACTTCATTGTATTCTTATTATGTCAGAGCAGATGACCGGAGATTATGACAGGGTGACATGGTCCATGAAATGAGCCTTAGCAGTTTGAGTGTGAATATGCTGCTCCCTCCTTTGACCTTTTTGAAGCCTTTTTTCCTTTCCCATCTTTCCCACCATCACATGCTACCACATATATCATATCAGTGTGCTTGCTAGAAGATACCAATGCATTGAGACTGGAGCAGGTGCTGAGGAGCTGCATGAGGGGGAGGCACCGTATAGAGGGGGCACAGTGCATGTGTAGGAAAAGAAGGACTGAGGAAAGTCTTTCCAGACACCCTGGCAGAGCTCCTCTCTCAGGACCTGTACACTAAGTTACCTACTCATAAATAAAGAGTTTTGTATCTTTCTTTGGGCCTACAGCATGGACACAAGCAAGGTTTTATGGTCTGTAGCGCTCTCATTTGGACACACCTCAGGAGCAATCTAGCAAAGGAGTCCAAATGTGTCAGCATTTTATCTGCTCATGATGTTATGGCATTCAGTAAAAGGAAACATAATTTGTAGAGACCGTATCACGACCACCCCTTTTTACTCATCAGAGTAGTAAGGCAGGTATTTGAAAAAATGAATCAGTTCACATGGTTCCTTGGGCAAATTCTAACACAAAACATAATTTTCCAGATCTCCCTAAATAGAAAGAAGGTGGTTAGTGGAGTGAAACCTGCTGGCCTTTCATCCTGTCTTCTGACTCTGAGAAACTATAAGTCTCTACCAGCCATTTCCTTCTCTCTGCTTTTTCAGCTGCAGACTTTGGGGGGAACATCTATCAAATTTGGTTAGTAGCATCCAACTGGTGACTGCATTTTCTCTTTTTTGGAAGATGACTCAGCTAGTTGTCTATACTGCTTCAAGAGTTGGCAGAGACAGAAGTACAGTGAGTTCTTCCTGTACTTCAGAATGCACACTGAACACTGAAATAGACTTTGCCATGGCTAAAAACAGCACAATAATTAAAAACCCCAACACTTCCCACCGACAAAAATTTAGTTATATATATCCACTTGATGTGAAATATATCCCCCTGAGAAAGTAACTTCAAAGCTCAGAGTAACAGCTTTAAATGGGACTGGACTTGTCTTCAGGTGCAAAGGAAGTAAATATTTTTCTTCTAAAAAAGGATGAAGAAATACAATTTGACTTGGTTTTCTTCTCTTGAAAAACATAACTTTCTGGTGTAAGTCTTTATCAGTGTTCAGAAACTCCTTGAACATTAGGCAATGTAAAGAATCTGCCAATACAGCAACTGCATTGGGTGGATTCTCCTAACTAGTAAATTCACTATCTCCACTTTTTTAAGCTATGAATTTGAAAACACTTGTTTCCTTAGCCTTTTTAAACAAATCTGTAGGTACTTCTTTCTCATCTCTGGAATAGATGGTAGGCATATGCAGCTTCATATGTGTATCCTGTGGATCAATAATAGGGTTCACAGCATTGCGAAGGCTGCATATCAATACCTCAGGATGCTTAATCATTGCTACTTGAATATCTGAATCAAGGGATACTTCATGGACAGTATTAAATTCTGACAGTATTAAATTAGAAAGTAAAGTAGTGGAGAATCAGGCCATCATGTTAGGTATGACAAAGTAACCTCAAGTTTTCATACTGTCCATGACAGAGCATTAAATACCTGAAGTAAAAAAAAGATTTAGTTCTGTTACTTGCTTTTCATGACAGAACATGCCAGAAATTTTTTGCTTTCTGCTATATTTTGCTTTTAAAACCTAGGTCTCTTGGGAGACTGAAGGTATATTTAGAATTGTTAAAATTTTTGACATAAATACAGTAGCAGATATAAGTACTCAGTGCTCTCAAAATAGGTTTGGCTATTTAAGTAAACTGCAGTGAAAGTAAGTAGTCTGGCAATCACTTGGAATGTTCTTTGTCCAGATCCTCAGCTGACATAATTATCTTAGGTGCTAAACCAGCTGTTTGTGTAGACATTTAGGCTTAAGTGAATGACATTTGAAGAAAACGAGAAAAATCATGCTTGATATAAGCTAGCTAAAGCTTAGAATTCACACATTCAATCTCTGGCCCTGAATCAGCTTTGTCGCTCTGCATCTCTCATCAGATCAATGCATCTTTTTGAATTGCCTCATCTCTTCAGGCAGGAAGTATCACAGAAAACCTAAAATACAGAAGTGACTGGTTGCCAGGAGACTTTAGAATTCATGATGTTGGGAAAAGAGTGAGGGAACTCGCTTGGGGTTGGAGATATGAAAGAATCAGGCTAAATTTAGAGCTGGGGTATATGTCAGGTGCAACCAGTCCCAGGCTCTCTCTTGGCTATGATCTTGCTAAAGCAGACTGCTTCCTTGTCATTCCTTCCGGACATTTTAGAGGGCAGCCTTGCTATTATGCTGTCTTATGCCATTACATTTCATATTCCTCTTTTTCTTAGCTTTCAGCCTAATGGACAATATTTATTACTGTAATACCATAGAATCACAGAACTGCGGTTGGAAGAGACCCATAAGGATCGTCGAGTCCAACTCCCTGCTCGTTGCAAGACTACCTGACACTAAACCATAGGACTAAACGCAACATCCAGACGTTCCATGAACTCTGACCAGCTTGGTGCCATGACCACTTCTCTGGGGAGCCTGTACCAGTGACTGACCACCCTCTCAGTGAAGAACTTTTTCCTAATGTCCAATCTGAACTTCCCCTGACACAGCTTCATACCGTTTCCACGTGTTCTATCAACACATAATACCATATGAGCACTCAGCA
This sequence comes from Psophia crepitans, assembly GCA_013399095.1. Taxonomy (NCBI): domain Eukaryota; kingdom Metazoa; phylum Chordata; class Aves; order Gruiformes; family Psophiidae; genus Psophia; species Psophia crepitans. The sequence goes on along the minus strand of VWZZ01005325.1, from coordinate 417,042 downwards.
AATCTGACTCACCTTATTGCTCTTCCCTGTGGTGATCACTGGTCCCCACAGTCTTCCCACTGCAGAAGCACCCTGAGGCACTTCCCACACCCCTGCCTGTCCGATCTTTGCTCAGAATGTCATTCTGATGGATGTGCTAATGGACCCACTGACCTGCACAGAAACCAAGGAAAGGATTGAGCAGATGAGGATGATACATGGAAGAGACACTTTTCTTGGTCCAGTTGGCCTGCTGTTGGGGTGCACAGACAAATCTGGAAACAAGAAAGTGCTGCAGGGGCCAGTAAGACAGATGTGGCCATTCCAGCCCTCAGCCAGCGTTATAACATGTCCTTTATTTAATGCTCATATCAAATATATCATGAGCTCAAATTGATTAGAAAGTGAATAAAATGGCACGGACAATATAATTGGGACTTCCTTTCTTTTTTCTTCCGCAAGAACCTAAAAACTCTGTTTCAGTTTGTTGCTCAGTCACTTCGGTGCCAAGAAACGTGCTTCAGCCTGCCTTTCAGACACTCTGTTCTCCCAGCCACGACCTGTGTAAATGTGATATTCCTGAAAGAATCTGCTTATCAGGTGGGGTGAGGTGGGGTAACAGGAATCTTGGCAGAGATGTGAGTGTATAGCCAGCACATCAACATCAGTGACTCCACGCCAAATGATGGCAAAAGGGGGTAGAGAAAAATTTGCTTCCTTTTCTAAAGGCAGTGTTGCTAGTAAAGTGATGGTATATGCACAGTATATATTATGCAGAATTTTCATCTCAGTACAATATGATACATTATTACAGACCAATAAGTCACAGGTCCTAAAATGTGAAGTTAATATGGCTTCTAGAATGTAATATTAAGCTAAGTCTGTGGGGTGGAATAGATATTTTGTTATTTGGGTGAGAAAATGATGGGGGTTTTTTCAATGGGCTTCCTGAAAAAAAATCATAGTTGCCTAAAAACTGCTAAGCGGCGACCTTTTTGACTTGATTTATGAGAAGTAACAAGAAAATCTTTCTTGGGGACCCATTTTGTAAAAATGCTTTTTCTCACCTTTGCTTCTCTTCTTTGACACTCAGGTTTGCTGTGCTGCAAAGAAATGCTGTGGCACATTGCACCTGAGATATGTCCATGCTAAGAACAGATGAGAAGAGAAGGAACATTCATGACTTTGCAATAATGAGATTGCTGATCCACTGCCTGCTGATAAACCCTGCACAGTGGAAATAAAGACAAAGAGAATTGCCAAGGATCTCATCTGCATGCTGACAACTGTACATTTCCTCAGACTTATCCATCCTCAGGTCACCCTTTCTGTTTTTTAACCTTGCACTGGTATGGCTAACTAAGTGGCAAGCAGTCTTGTCCTGCGATCACTGAACTCTCTACAGTCATCAGAATTCCATTTATTTTGTCTGGTTTTATTCATTGGCTATTTATTCATTGCCAAGAATAAATCAGATCCGAAATTCAAACTGATAGGTGCCAGTTACATGGGAAGTTTGCCCCTGTTTACCTTAAATTGTTTTCTAATTGAAACAAACAACTATGTGGATGCTGCTTTATATCAGATTAGTCTCCGAAGGTTAGAATCAGTTTAAATTGAAGCTAACCTGCTGCTGTCAAACTGAAATAGTGTTCATACAATGCCTCACTACAATTGGAATTGGGTTTAAATTTTATTTAAGTTAAACTGGTACATTTTCCTTATGCAGATACACCTTTATTTTGGTAACACTTCACATGGTACACATGATATGTGAAAACTAGCACTGGCAGGATGTTTGCATAGATGGCCAGGGCTCCCTGGTTTTTGTTTCCTTGAGATATCAAGGGATAATCAAGGAATCAGGATGAAGAGTGAATCATGCAGGGACCAGAAAGTCTTATCAGCTGTGACCTGTTCAGCCCCTGAGACAGGAAAGAAATAAGGAAGTGATTTATAGGTTATAGCAGTTCAGGACTCACTCTTTGGGAGCTGCGGGAGAACAGTGGTACTGTGCACTCTGCTCTCCCATGGCCTGCTGTGCTCCTCATTTCAGGACTTTCTACCAGCAGTCTGTTTCCTACTACATGGGTACAAGTTTCCCATTACTTACTGAAAACAAAAACTTGCCGTGTTTGTCCATACCAATTTCTGTAAATTAGACTGCTGCTAAGAAAATTTAACCATAGCAATTTGTAAGCAGAGCTATGAAAACATCATTTAAAGGTTGAGAAGACCTGTCTGCTACTTTACACAAGTTCACATCCTACCCAACTTCAGTATTTAGCTCAGACGTAGATAGGATAAGGCAAAGTACATCAGACAGCAGTAAGTCACAAGTACTGTGAGGTCTGTGGCTCTGGGAAATACATTGTGATGGATAGTTACCTTCTATCTCTATTTTTTGAATGTCATAACTATCTGCCAGATTTTTTTGAAGAGATGTCTATCTTTCTTCACGCATTACCAGATACAAAGAATACAATTCAGTCACCTCACTGAAAGCTAGCACAACATAAACTGATCTCTCTCTGCCAACAAAGAACACTGGAAGACTGTGTGTAGTGGGCACTCTAGCAGTGACCAAGAAATAGTATTTTAACTGCAAAACAAAGTGGTAGCCATCTAAGTTCTTACACAGGTGAATGTATACTTTTTTCTTCAGGTCTGTCAAAGTTTTCAATACAAATAGGAAAGGTGAATTATATCACTTTCGTTATACTATACCTAGCACTGTGTATTTCTTCTGATCTACCTTCTTACTCTTATCAACTTTAGAAAAAGGTTTTAAAAGAAAATATTTGAATATTGATGATTAAGTGCTTTAAAACATTAAGTAGCCTTTTTTTTTTTTTTAAGAGAAAGACAAGCATTAGAGTTATGGCATAATATCGTGTCGCTTTGCATAAACGCTGCATCTGCGTTTACGTGCTCTGCACTGAAGACAGACTTTCCTGGCTATCAGACTGCCAGACAGAACTGAACAGGGAACCAGTTTCAGGCAATTAGAGAAGAGATTCAGTGGGTGGGTATAGCTGCCCCAGGCAGAATATACCACCGATGTATTATGTTTACACCCTTTACATAGAGATGAAGACACTACACAGAGAAATGATAGGTGTGCAAGACTATATACTGGCCTACCACTTAAACTGAAATCACTGCCATGTTTTACTACTGACATGAGCATCCAGGAGCAGGGCAAGTTCCCTTAGCTCCCAGACCGACAGTAATGCCTGTTCCTCAGCCTTAATACAAAACCACTATGAGTCTCAGCATTTTCCAGCAATGATTAAGGAAGAATATTCAGCAGTCTACCCTCTTGAAATTCAAAAGCAATTAGTAGATAGCAATATTGCCAGTGCTTATTGCATAAATAACCAAGGGAGAAAATCTGAATGTCACAGTTAGCTTTCTATTTAGTTCTCTTTATCTATTTACTCTTTAATAACTTTGACAAAGTGATTTCATTAGCAAGGTATCTGCATGATGAAACCTGTATTTCCCTCTCAGGAAAGCAGCCCCGAAGCCCTATTTACTCTTATGCTTTCTAGAACTCTTGTAAAATCTATTAATATCTTGAAGACAACTACTTTTTCCATGTTAACTTTCTCCTGTGCTATCAAGAGATCACTAGCATTAGTGGACAGCAGGGCAGGTCAATAGTATTGCCTGTAACTTTCTCCTTACATTTATGTATGTGTGATTACAAATTTGTGGCTGTGGCTGCTGCTAATAGGTAGCACCTGAAAATACTTACTTTTCCTGGATAAAAAAGTGTGGGTGGGTGGGTAGGTAAAGAATGAATATGACTATGGCTAAAGAAGGATTGGGGGGAATAATTTTTTTTTTCTTTTCTTTCCCCCTAAGTGTATGGTCTGGAGTGAGGTATTTTAAAAGGCTCTTTTTGGCATTTGATAATGAGGAGGCTCATTAACTTTTAGGTGAACAATTTCCTCTGTTCTTTAAAGGTTGTGGGTTTGTGTGGTTTAGTTTTTGAACTTATTGAGCTCTGCTAAAATGAACTGAGGTGGCTGTATGTACATGGGGTTGCACTGTTTGGGTAAGTAATGAGCTAGGTGATGGTCATTTTTCCAACTGTATTGTTCTGCCTTTAGATTATGTAAGAGGGAGAAGGAAGGTGCTCTGGTCATGAATTCTATGCTATATGAGTAATGCTGTTTCTCTCATAGCAGTTGCTAGGAGCAAAAACAAATAGGCGCCATAGACCCTTCATTTAAGGCCTCTGTTTCAAAATGGTCTGCTTTGCTTTTACTGGTGGGGAGCACTCTGGATTTGGAATTCTGTCTTGATCACTTCTCAATAAGAAGTGAAGAGTCTGGAGCACTAGTCTTATGAGGAACAGCTGAAGGAACTGGGGTTGTTTAGCCTGGAGGAGGCTGAGGGGAGACCTGACTGCTCTCTAGAACTACCTGAAAGGAGGTTGTAGTAAGGTGGGTGTTGGTCTCTTCTTCCCAAGCAATGAATGATAGGACAAGAGGAAACAGCCTTAAACTGCTCCAGGGGAGGTTTAGGTTGGATATTAGGAAAAATTTCTTTACTGAAAGGGTGGTCAGGCATTGGAACAGGCTTCCCAGAGAGGTGGTGGAGTCACCATCCCTGGAAGTGTTCAAAAAGACTGTAGATGTTGTACTTCAGGACACGGTTTAGTAGGCATGGTGGTGTTGGGTTGACAGTTGGACTTGATGGTCCTAGAGGCCTTTTTCCAATCCTAAAGATTCTACGGCCTTAAGAAAAATAAAGGTTTCAACTTTTACCTATAGAGATTTCTCATTCATAATAGGCATGCTTTAGGAGAGACAGATAAGAAATAGCAATACTTTCCATTGCGATGCTTGTTGCAAATGCTGAAGCTGAAAGTTATTCTTCTGTTTAAAAGCTCCTTATTGCTCCTTTTTTTCATGTCACTTACTAAATACACACTAGGATACAACATAAATACTGTGTGAAAGAACAAGCTAATCCTAGTTCAATCATGCAGAAGTGTGAAATAAAGCTAAAAGTCATCCAGTAACAGCAAGTAATTACAGAAGTTATAAAAATATCTCCATTATGTTGTAAAATCATGTCTGTATGTAGCTACATATTAAAATGAAGTAGTCACCTTTCCCACTAATGTGTTGTTACATTATGGTGGGTTTTTTTTCCTCTCTCAGAACCAGCCTGGGACTCTAGCAGCTGATGTTCACGTGTGCTTACCGTGGGGAGTGATTGCTCTAGTTTCTTTCATGGCATTAGCTTTTGTGTAGCACGGCTGCCATGCTGTTCCCTTAACAATTAGGTCGGACTGTACCTGCAGAACTTGCATTTCTACAAGTGAGACTGGGCTATGAAATCAACCTTGTATATGTAGCTTTGAAACTTGGTATTTAACTTTATTGACCCGTTAAATCTAATAGTGTCCTCACTGTAATACTGGATTATAGCAAATTCAGCGAATGAATTCTTACCTCTCGGGCTAAAGGATAACTTTGTATGTTTGCTTGCACTTGCTTGATTCAGGTATGAATTACTATTCTAGGAGCTTCTATAAATGAGAACTACATTTACATAAATTCAAGTATTAGAAGAACATGTATAGTCATTTTTACCTTGGAAGTAAAGCAACTTCTCTTGATTTAGCTAATGTCACTTCAAATTCATTAAATCAAAATAAGCTACTACTTTGAGGCTGAGTACCCATCTGAAATGAATTAACTTATTAATGTAATTATGAACTTTCTTCCTTAGATAAAGTCCTTAAGAAGACTTTGACAATACATGACTGCTTGTATTGAATTCCCCTCACAGTGTGAGTAAAAGTATTCCTTGTATGGAGTCAGCTGACTAGTGCTATGGTATTGTTTGGATACGAATGTATATTGAGCAACTACAAAACATTGAGCAACTTCATAAATGTATGGAATTTCAGTGGTCAAATAAGTGCGTAATACTTTATTTTGTATTTGGTAACAATGATGGAGCTTCTGGAGTCCAGTCTAACTGTTCAGCAGCGACAGTATTAAGTAGGATGTGACTAAAAGGAAGCTAGTGGTAAGTAAATAATACCATGCCTATTAGAGCTCATAATGTCATGCAGGTATTTTGCTGCAGTTTGCAGCAAGAAGCACTTATCGGCTGTATGATAAGCTGTAGAAATCAATTTTGTATGTTACTTCTAAGAGAAATTTCCAAATGGAATGTGGCAAATGCTTCTCAAATACGCTAAGCCACCTGGCTACGTGACAAAATAGTATCCTTTTGTTAGAACATGAAGGGGGGGGGGAAATCCAGAACCCACTTTTATTTCAGTGTGTCCTATGGTTACCCTCAGGGTGTTGTGTGTATGCATGTAGTTAACATAAATCTATTTTCCAGTTGGTTGTCTCTAACAATATGAAGGCAATTTTTTATCAGCTACAGGGACCCAGCTTCCCATCAGGTATCTCTAAGAGTGAAAATAACATAATTCTGGGAATAATGATCTAACCTGTGTTTGGGTATGTACTGGTTTTGATGAGTGTCACTGATAACAATGAGGCATTTATATAATCTAATATAAAGGTACATGTGGCAACAATCAGGGTTTCTAGGTACTTTTAGAGTTTCCAGTAAATCCAGAAACCTCGGTCAAGACCTCTGCAATGAGTGCAAGTCCCTAAATATTGGATTCTCGTGTCAGCTGAAGACACTGTAATCTTTTGTGTAACTGATACACATTCCCCTGACTCAGATATAGCAGGCCTCAAGTTCTAACACGTGTGAACCTCCATATAAATGCAAATACAAGAAAGCCGTAGTTACTCAGTTAGTACAAATGTGATCACGTTAACTTTCTCTATTTCTTTATCCTCTGAGAAAACTGCTGGTAGACCCTTACACTGAACCTTGATTCCACTGTTAAGGCCTTTATATAAGTCTTAACTATTTTCATCTTGTGTAGCACAGCAGTAACTTTGGGAGAAGGAATTGCTATGCATACTACGGTGTATGCTTTGAACTTCTACGCCAGGGGTCCCAAGCAGGACCCGGTACTGGCAGGGCCCCCCCCGGCTCTGCACCAGCCTGAGGCCGAGCTGCAGCCACCTGCTGCCCCAGGTAGGGGGGGGGGGCGCTGAGCTCTCCTCAAACGAGGGTAAAATGGCAACTTTGCCGTAAACCCTCAGGGCCTGATTACCTGACCAAAAAAGAAAAAAGCCGTATGCAAGTCCGGAACCGGGAAACCCCCAACGAACCAAAGCCCCAGGGACACTCTGTGCTGTGGACAACAGGAGGCGGCGTGACTTGTCACTCGGGGGCACGAAACCCCCACGGCACCTGCACGTCGAGAATCTGAACCCGCCCCATACTCTTGCCCCGGGTAGACGGGCCGAGGGTGAGGTACAGGCCGCCGGCCCCAGGGCGGCGGGAAGCGCTTCTCGGTCACGGGCGGGGCGGCCCTGGCCGGTCCCGGGGGGGAGGCTGAGGGGAGTCGCCATGACTTACTCCCGCGCTGAGCTGGGAAAGGGCCCACTGTTTTCCGCCCACGGGGGTCGGCCGGTGAAGCAGGGTTTTCCTGCTGGCCGCCCCACCCAGGCACAGCCCCTGTCCGACCGCGGACACCATCCGCTACCGGGCCCGCACCAGGATGGAGGGACAGCCCCTCCGCGCATGCGCCAGAGGGCTCCGCTGAGGGGCGGGGACAGAGCCCGACCCCCGCCGACGGACTGTACCACGGCGCCGTGTGGGGGTGGACGAGGAAAGAGCTTCCTCCAAGAGTTCGCTTAGGAGGACTCGCCGCTTGCTCCTTTCCTGACTGGATGTGTAAATGAGCTGTAAAGGCAGGGACGAGCAGAGGAGAGCCCACGGTCCATCGCACACGTCTTTTCCACCACCCGTTCTCCCTTGCATCCCCCCACGGCGGAAGATTGGGCGCGCCCCGCTTGCTCCCCCCTCCCGTTGCCGATGGTCCGGCCCGCTCGCGCAGCCCGTGGCCCGGCGTCGCGAGTTCCCGCTCT
>VWZZ01005325.1:333593-408756 GCA_013399095.1 Psophia crepitans | reverse complement strand
AAAAAAAAAAAAAAGTTGAGGCACTCCCCTTCATCCGCTAAACACGGAGGCCTTGGAGTCGCTGCCGTGTCTGGCTCCTCCCCTGCAAAAAGAGCCTCGGCCATGTGTAGTTTCGGCACCTGGTGGTGCTTGCGGGGAGGCCTTCCCCTTCCCCTGGCGCTCACACACCGTCCGGAGTGCGGAGGGGCAGGGGCAGGGGCGCTCTGCCCTCCCCCATCCCAGCCGCACATCCATCACAGGGGAGGTTTGGCTGCCAGCAGCCGCTCTTCTAACAAAACGCGAAAATTGCATGCGTAGGTGTTTAATAATAGTGAAATTTGAGTTGCTCGCAGGCCTTCTAAGTTTGCACGTTTGCCAGATGAGGACACAGTGACTTGTGATCTGCATTGTCAGTCGCGTCCAGAAAGTACGTAAAGCTTGTGCTTAGTTTCAGATATTTGCAGCAACTTGTTTGTGGTTCTGTCTGGCCACAGCAGCGAGAACTTTTTGTTTTTTCTTGAGTTTGCGTTTGTTTTTCTTTTTTTCTTTTTTTTTTTGGTACTGGGAGGGGAAACTCATTGGTCAGATTAGTTAAGAGATTTGAATCCTTTTTTCTTTTTATTATTTTAAATTGCCTCCTATTGCAACAGTCCTTCTAAGTTGGTGCCTGAGACCGGTACTGCTAGTAGTCAGCTGTTTTGCTGTGGTGCTTCGGTGTTTTCACCATTTTGGAAGTGAAGATGGATGGCTAAACCCACTAAGATATCAAAGGTGTCTCGCTGTAGCAAATCTAGCATTCTTTAGAAAGGGCAGATCTTGTGGGGCCTGTCTTGGCTTTTTTTACCACACTAAAGGAGGCAGAGTGGTGGTTGCCGCCCCCTTCTCTTTGTTGCTAGCTCTGGTTCTTTGTTCAGCCTAAAGGGGAAAGGAGGCCCCTGTTAGGGATAATTTTGGTGAGGCTAGGATCTTACTTTTCCTGGGGAAGAGGAATCACTGTTTGCCTTGTTGAAAGGAAGACTGCAGTGGTAGTTTAGTAGCTTTCTCTCTGCAAATGTTTGCATGTTTTGGGGTTTTTTGTTGTTTTTTTTTTAAAATCAATATGCTTTTTTATTTTTAATGGAGGCAGGTGGTTATAGTTTCCTAGGTGCTGATATCTTCAGTTTTTCTGTGATCCCTGGACTTTTGGTATTTGGTGCTAGTGTCAGGCTCCCTTAACAGCCAAAAAGCTATACTAGTGAAGAGGGGGGAGAAACTGGAGAAGGAAGAAGTTTTGAGGTGGCAGGATATTGGTGACTTAAAAGCAGTTGTAGCTCATATCTTGGTTGAATACTTAGACTAGGATAAATGTAGTTAACAGTAATGTAGAAAAAGGAGTATCTGTTGTAAAAGTGATTTTTAAAAAAAATCTGTGACAGAAATGAACAGCTTTGGAATGTTTTTTTGATGTCTCTTTTTTTTTAATTGCCAAAGCCAACAGTTCTTTTACACTTCTTTTGGAAACAAAGTTGTTAGAAGAAATTTTAGACTTAATATCTGCAGTAAATATTTCTAATGCTAATTTGTGGTTCATCTGGCACTTTGAGAATTCCGTAACTGTGTTGTACCATCAAAGTTTTGAATCAAAGCGAGGGGAATGTTTGAAGCCTTAAATAATCCAAAACCAAAAAATACAAAGATACCTCAAGCACACAACTGAAGTAGTGGTGTATCTCCAAGCATGTCATAACTGAAGTAAATGACCATCTTGTGTCATAATTGTCCCTGCACACATACTTTCACTCTTGTTCCTTTAAAAGTGTTGAGAAGTGCTGAAACCGTATATACATACTTTTTGAGATGCAATAAACTCCTACTTGCTTTCTGTGAAACTCCGTGTGATTGTCATCTAAAGTTGCTTTTTTAAATTAGCATGTCACCGAGTTTTCTTGGAGTGTATTGCTGTTGATGTGTTTTGGTAGTTAACAGTTTCTATAGCCTTCACACTGTACTTGGAACCAGTAAACTTTGGGTAGAAGAAGCTTGATTTCATTTTCTGCAGTTTGTTTGTAATAGGTTGTCAGTCACATCCGGTTTGCGTTGTCCGTGCTCAGGTCAGAAATGTTATTTAAATTTGAGCCAGTATACTATGGGAAGAACTAAAAATGTACAGATTAAGATACTTTATAATTCTCTTATCTGAAATACTTCTAGTCTTCATATATATATATGACCATAACTTAGTGAAGTCTGTTGCTCACACTGCTTAGAACCATGCCGTGCTAGATATGGAAGGATATTGTAGCTTGTATTTTAGCCTCTTACCACTGGTCTTCAGGTTGTTGCCACAGTCTTGCAGCATGTGGCTAAGGTAGTTCAGTGGCCTCCTCCAAAACAGGTATGTGTTGTTGTACAGTTGCCCATAGCAATGAGGACAGGACCCAGATGGTCTTTCCAACTCTGCGCTCCCATACAGCAAAGCACGGTTCTAGAGAATCACGCAGCAGCTAGCATGGTTGCAGTTAATAAGTGTGTTTATTCCATGCCGGTGTGCTAGCAGTATTGTTTGGATTGCTTGTTCTGCGTAAATTAGTGTGGGTGTTCAAAAGGCTTTACCTTCCTGAAAAATTGGAAAGATCTGGATCAGAATGTGGTTGGTTCCACCCATAAAGATGAGATGCAGTATGCCACTATATTCAGCCATTAAGTACATTAGAACTTCTAGTTTAAGTTCATCTTGTCTGCAGGTGTAAGCTTTAACTGAAAAGTGTTTCATGGAAATTCATCAGTGCTTTGCGCAGTGGCTTCCAAACGTGGCAGTGGTGTCCAACCTCTGCTCAGATTCTGCTCAAAAGCCAGACCTTTGCTCGTCTTCTGCTGTCTGCTAAAAAACCAGAACCAACCCCTCAACCCTTCAGGTGCTAGTGCAGTAATTTTAAGCCTGTTTGAATAGTTGTTTGTTGGACTAATCAGGATTGATGGTGGTTTTTTACATTCGTATTTACATGAATTCACCCATTAGTATTACAGAAGTCAATCTAAACATAACTGCTGCTGTTAAGATTTTTTTCATCTGGTTTCCGTTGTAGTATTATAGGTTTCTGTGCCTCCTGCAGTTCTGAAATACCTCACGATTTCGTGGTAACTGTGCTTAAAATAAGCAGAGATAAGGTCAGTGTACATAACAATTCATCTGTATCAAAGTTACAAAGTAAGGAACTTACAAGTTACAAAGTATCAAAAAGAAAAGTTAATATCATATATTGTCTCTTTCCTGAGGCCATTAAGACTGTTTTGTAATAGGTAAATTTACAGGTGCTGTTTTTTTATATATTTTAGTAACCAGAGAGACTAACATACTTTTTTGGGGACACAGAAGCTTTTGTTAATTGGTTGTGTGTTTGTCAGACATAATTGAAGTTCCTTTATGGCATGTAGCCTCTTGTATTTTTCTATGTATTAGAATATTTAACATCTGTAGGCCTTTCTGAAGTCACAGACAGAGGAGTGTCTAAAATTTATGTTTATCAAAGGAGTTGCGGGCTTATTTTGCTAGCTCTCTTCAGAATTTAGGCAAGTAACTTGCATGAGTTAGAGAGGTATTTTTTTGATTATCTTTTTTTTAGTACATTTGAAATCAGAACATGACATTGTATGTAACAATTTTTGGGTAGCTCTTCAGGTCATTTCTTGATATCAGGTTTTGCATCACGTGGTGAACAGTGCATGACAGTAAACTCACGCTAGCATTAAGTTGATGCTTGGCTCATCCCTTTCGTGAAGCACTCAACTTTTCAGAGATGATGTGGTTACTTCTCAATGAAAGCCACTTAGCTGATATTTTTACTGATATAAAACAGTAAATTTCAGTCTTTTAAGCCTTGCTGTGAAAGATTAGTATCTTTTCCAATTTTCTGAATGTAGTACTTTGCATTTTTCCCTCCGCTTCCTCTTTCAGTTATGTTCTTTTCTCTTGCGCTTCCCATGTGCACCTACACTGGTGAGTTATATTAAATATGCTTGTAACACTTCTGTTTTTTTTTTTTCCTTAGTATTGACAAATTTAGGCTCAAGTACTCATACTACCTGCAATGCTAGTCTTGTGCCCTTGGCCTCGCTGTACCCGTTTCTCACATATATATGCATACTCTAGTCAGAGTTAGTCTGGCATGAAGTGTAGAGCTTTTTTGCTCCATCAGTGGGAAGGTGTCCCACTCCCACACACACTCTCTCTTGGTAGACCTTGCTCTTCTCCCCAAAGTACTCCAGTAAGGCTGTGATGTAGGAAGAAGAGATATACAGGTTTCAGGATCAGTGAGTGAAGTACCAGGAAGGACACCTGCTCCTTCACTGAGTAAAGGAGGACGCCTTTGCCTTCTCCACAGATGAGTTCCCCTTGTATGTAAATTTTTTTGCTGGTGGGAAGGGGTGTGGGTATACTCATTTAATACTTTTTGCTCTTAACCTGCATGTGACCAAAAGTGCAGGCTTGTAGTAATTATCTGCAAGATTCGATGTCTTAGTAACAGACTAGAAGTGCTAATCTTCACTTAAATACTGAAGTTAGCAGTAGGTCCAAGTTCTTCAAAGTTTTTAGTATTTCCATTGGTATGGGACGGCTAAGAGTTAGGTGTTAAGTGATTGTTTTTCTAGGTAACTTCACCTTACATGACATGAGGTTGTATCTGTTTTCTTAAGTGTCCTTACTCTTGTCACTCTGAAAGCAGAAAGCTGGATTTTAGAATGCTTTGAGACTTAGAATCTTACTGTAGCTTCCTTTTCTTGGTAGCCGGTGATGCTACTGCAAGCTGACATTTTCCCTTCATCCTGAGCTGGAGCTCATATGGAAAAGGTGAAATTGAAGCTGTTTTTTAATGGTGCTGCTTCTTACCTCTGACTACCAAAATTTGTGAAATAGTATGACACTGTGAAAATAGTCTTTGTTTCTTTCTTTCTTTCCAAGTGGACAAGGCGGAGGATGTGAAAGAGAAGTAAAAATTGCAAGGTGAAGTTCACTAATCCTATCAGGAAATTTGGTAAAGATGCAAGAGGTGCTATTGTGAGTAGTTGTTAGGGAGTTCTCCAGCTGAAAGCCATTAACAACTGTACATATCTTTTTAGGCTTGTCTGTCTTTCCAGAAACATATGGACCACTAGTTCTGTTGAAAATGGTTTGTGTGTTGGGAATATCAGTGTTGGAAGTGGAGGCTTTTATTGTCTAACTATACCTGAGCTGGAGAGAAAATTTAACTAGCCATGATAGCACCCATTCTTTTCTTGGGAGTGAGTGTCAGATTTGCTCTCCAATTTGACGGAGCCAGGCTAATCTGGATTACAAGGTTCTATTAAACTACTGTGGATCCCTAGCAGTAGGTGGCTGGGGAGTGTTTGTACATGTGTTGCAGCCATGGATCTGAAGCTAACCTCTGGAGTGTAACTGCTAGGTAGGGTTAGCAGTTACGGCCAGGCTGAGGATGGTATCTCAAAATCAGCTCCTGCAAAATGGTAGGTTTTACGGCAGCCTCTGTTGTGGTATAATGTGGCTATGTTACCAGTATTTTCTGCTTCCCTCTTTATTCATTTTGTTTCCTATTACTTTATTCTTCAGTTCCTGCCCACTATTTTCTTCATTCTTGATTTGGAATCGCTTCTTTTAGACATCTTTGCTCCTTCAGTACTGTCTGCTTGTAGATTTGACCTCCTTTTTGCTTCTGACATGTTACCTTTTATGAGCAGTTTGTTTTCCTCATGGCTTTTTTGAAATGGGTCCTAGTCCCTTTATCAGTTTGTGTGCTGGATTTTGGTTTGTTTTGTTTTGTTTTTTATCATCATACCTGCTTTTTTCTGGGAATGATTCTTTTAAGTAGTAATGAAAAGTTGTTTTGTAATATGACTAGCTCTTCATTTGTGTAATATTGACAGGTGATATTGGAAATTACTACTATGGACAAGGGCATCCAATGAAACCTCATAGGATTCGAATGACCCACAACTTGCTGCTAAATTATGGCTTGTACAGAAAAATGGAAATTTACGTGAGTATAAGCAATAGAATGTCCACTGAAGCATTTTAATTTATTTTTAAAGGGCTTCAAGTATTCTCACACAAACAAATGCAAAGAAGTAGAAATAGAAAATACATAAATAGTCTATTCAGAGATCTCTTACTTTGAAATGAAGCACTGTTTTATAACTGGTGAGGACTGCACATTGTTGTCCATGTCTGGAAGAAGTGAGGTAGAGCTCCAGTGGAGACATTTCACCAGTATTGTTATGACTGGGGCATGGGGTGTTGGGGGGACATTGGGGTAACTGCACAAGGAATTAATCAAGCTGTATACTAACAACAGAGTAGTCGTTGCTTTATGTAGAATAGCACTACCATCAGTTTCATTGTTCTACCTTCGAAGTAGATTAGATTTTGAGTTGTCTGTTTTAGCTAATTGTTAGCTGATTTTGCAGAGCACTGATTATCTCTATAACTTGTTGTCAGCGACCCCACAAAGCAACTGCTGAGGAAATGACCAAGTACCATAGTGATGAATACATCAAATTTCTCCGATCAATAAGGCCTGACAATATGTCCGAGTACAGCAAGCAAATGCAGAGATGTAAGTGTCAACATTAGGCTAAATCGCTGTGTATGTGCTTCGATGGTTAGCATTTTTTAAACCTAAACATTCACCAATACAGAGGTATGAACGTGGCTTAATGATGTGGGGTGGGTTAGGGAAATACTGTAACAGGAGTAACATGTGCCTGCCTTTAGCTACACTAATTTTTGGACTTCTCTATTAAAAGCAGCCATCTTGGCAACAATGTTCTTTAAGCTTATGGAAGGATTTTTTGCCTTCCCTTCCACAGGGTGCATTCTAGATGTGAAATAATACTTTCTGTAGGCTTAATGCACAGATTAAACTTGAGTTCAGAGTTGTTTGAAAAAATGTGTTAAAAATCTGTTCTCATGCAAAATCTTTCTGAAAAAGAATGTCTTTTAGAAGAGTAGAGAAGTAAAAATCAGTGTGTGAAAATGTGTTAAGTCAAGAAAAGGAGTTATTCATTCCTGTTGGAGGGAGATAATAAAAATTGTACATTATTCACTGCTCATCCTTTCTGTTAATTTATTTCTTTAATTAAAGGAATAGGCTCAAAGTACTGCTAGGAGTGCAGTTTGACAGCTATTATATCAATTTATAAGTCAGTATTGTAGCCTCTTTATGATGCCTTATTCTCAGCAAATTATTTTTTCCAAGTAATTGTGCACTTCTTAACATGGCCTGTGTTAATCAGCACTTCTTCAAAAATCTAAAGTGATCTAACTTCTTGTTAATGAGGTGACAAAGCTTCCCATTTCTAAAAAAACCCACAAAACAAAACAAAAAAAAACCCTATAGTTTGGAATTGTCTTAGATTATAAAGACTTTACACTGTTGTCAGTGTTTAAAATTTGGCCTGACAAAAATGAGGCAGGGAGGGAGTAGTTAAAATGCTGAATAAACCATGCATTGCATCTCCAAGTGTTATCCATGCATATAGCAATGCTGTTGGAATGGTGTTTTTGAAAAGTAATCCATTTCTTACGCAGTTAATGTTGGAGAAGATTGTCCTGTATTTGATGGCCTGTTTGAGTTTTGTCAGCTGTCAACTGGAGGCTCTGTTGGTAAGTATAGGTTGTTTGTCAGCTATTTTGTAGCTTTATTACATTCATGTCAGCAACTTAAAACTTTGATAGTATATTTAAAACTGAAGCAAATACAACTCTTTATTAAATAATAACTGTGTATCAGTTATTTGATATATCTCTTATTTGACAGTATCTCAGTATTGGTAGGACATCAGATCAACTTATTTAAAAAAATAAGATACTATTTCTTGTAACAGGCTTAAAGACCTTCAGAAGTTTCTGACTGCATTTCCTTTCATTTTTGTGTATGCTTTTTTACAGCTGGGGCGGTAAAATTGAACAGACAACAGACAGACATGGCTGTTAATTGGGCTGGAGGACTTCACCATGCCAAGAAATCAGAGGCATCTGGTTTCTGTTATGTCAATGATATCGTGCTTGCCATCCTTGAGTTACTGAAGTAAGTTTATGATGGAAAACAGATAAAATTACAGAAAGTGTCAAATTCAAGTATTTAAGTGTTTGAAGATACGAATTGTAATTATTATTTCAGTGAGTTTTCATAGCCCATGTTAAACTCATACAGTTCCAATTAAGAAGAATCACGGAATCACAAGGGTTGGAAGGGACCTCGAAAGATCACCTAGTCCAACCCCCCCCGCCAAGGCAGGGCCACCTAGAGCACATCACTCAGGAACACGTCCAGTCGGGTTTTCGATGTCTCCAGAGGAGACTCCACAACCTCTCTGGGCAGCCTGTTCCAGTGCTCTGTCACCCTCACAGTGAAAAAGTTTTTCCTTACATTAACCCAGAACCTCCTGTGCTCCAATTTGCACCCGTTGCCCCTTGTCCTATCGCTTAGTGAGGCCGAGAAGAGCCTGGCTCCATCTTCCCGACACTCACCCTTAACATATTTATAAACATTGATGAGGTAACCCCTCAGCCTCCTCTTCTCCAAGCTAAAGAGACCCAGCTCCCTCAGCCTTTCCTCATAAGGGAGATGTTCTACTCCCTTGATCATCTTCATGGCTCTGCGCTGGACTCTCTCTAGCAGTTCCCTGTCCTTCTTGAGCTGAGGGGCCCAGAACTGGACGCAATACTCCAGATGCGGCCTCACCAATGCAGAATAGAGGGGGAGGAGGACCTCCCTCGACCTACTGACCACAGCCCTTCTAATGCACCCCAGGATGCCATTGGCCTTCCTGGCCACCAGGGCACATTGCTGGCTCATGGTCATCCCCCCATCCACCAGGACCCCCAGGTCCCTTTCCCCTACGCTGCTCTCCAGCAGCTCAGTTCCCAACCTGTACTGGCACATGGGATTCTTCCTTCCCAGGTGCAAGACCTTACACTTGTCCTTGTTGAATCTCATCAGGTTCCTCCCCGCCCAGCTCTCCAGCCTATCTAGGTCCTGCTGAATGGCAGGACATCCCTCTGGTGTGTCAGCCACTCCTCCCAGTTTAGTGTCATCAGCAAACTTGCTGAGGGTACACTCCGTTCCCTCATCAAGGTCGCTGATGAAGATATTGAATAGTACCGGACCCAGCACCGACCCCTGAGGGACTCCACTAGTCACAGGCCTCCAACTAGATTCGGCCCCATTGACCACAACCCTCTGACTTCTGCCCTCCAACCAGCGCACAATCCACCTCACTACCTGATCATCCAGGCCATACCTCCTCAGCTTGCCCACAAGGATGCCGTGGGAGACTCCAAGCTCTACCTGGTTTGGCTTCAGCAAGAAGTTTAAGCTAAAATACAGGCAAGCTGAAAAAATAACTAATAGGAGACAGGTTTAAAACAGATATTTAGAACTACCTCTCTACACAGAGGATAATGAACTTCTGGAACTTGCTGCTACAGGAGGCTGAAGGAAGCAGGCAGCAACAGATTCAAAAGAGAGATTAGACGCAATCGTGAACAAGGGGGTCTGTGGATGGATGTTAAAGATCCAAGCAGTGATGCACCCTGTAGAATGCCATGTAATTCTAGGTGGTGGGGAAGTATTAGGTAGCAGATTTCAGAAGATGGACAGGCTTACATGCTTTCTGTAAATGTTAATCTCCTGTTGCTACTCATGGGGACAGAATAATGGACTGGATGGACCACTGCCCTGATCCCTGAGGGCAGTCGTCATGCTCACAATCATGCAGCTATTTGGTTTCTCAATATGCCTGCTTGTTTCCTATGATTTGAGTTGTTACTAAACCAAACGGGAATATTCAGGGAAGATCATGTACTGAGCTTCCTTGAATTGTTTTATGAATTAATGTGGCTGTTATGAATAAATAATGAAATAACAGCTGTGCTGCTGTGACTGCAAAATAAAAAATGAGAGGAGTAATGAGAAGTGATCATATAATTAACTTCAAGCAGTAATACTTCACTAAAACTTCAAATCCTGAGTGTTACTTGTACTGCTTCAGAGGACTGTATCCCCACACAAATCTCATATTTTATGAAGAATATTCTAAGTATTTGCCTCTTGTGAATGGAACAGCTGAGTCTGATGGTCAGGGGTAGGGGAAGCAGCTGTAATCTGAAAGTGTTTTTTTACATAAGGAAAAAGTTTCTAAAGGCACTAACAAATAGTTAATGTATTGAGACATTAATTTTAATGTACAGCACGTATTCAGGCCCTGTCTCTGCAGTCTAAGGAAAGTGATATGATTTTCTGTGGTCCAGTCTTAATTTTTTTTTTTAGCTTAGCGTGCATGTGAAGGAAGGAAACTTTCAAATAGCTGTGGGTTAGATAACCATAGGAAACTTTCCTGTTCAGTGTCTTGTTAAGCAAAAAATCTTAGCCCACCTGAAATTATGGCTGCCCAGACTCGCATTCTATAGCGCTATGCAAAGCATGATGAAAATGCATTTTCTGATATTGATAGACTTTGTTCTTTACTGAAAAATGTAGAATTTAAGGGGTACTTACTACTGTTTCCAGTGCTCTGAGGCTTCAAACAACTGTTTTCCATATCCATCTCAAACTGATGACACTTGCAGTATTTAAGGGAATACGAAGTAGTAGTGTAATAATTTCATGTTAATAGCAAGTGTGATACACCTGGAATGTGCCTCTCTTTACAAGGTACACAGGTGAAAAGGAAAAGTCGATGAAAAATAAGTATTTAAATTTCATTTTTGCGTGCTTGTGGAACATGGGTTATTACTGCTCCTGGCATGATGCTATTTGAAGCGTGCACTAAAAGACATTCTAGTGCAGACTGTGTTGCTAGTTATTGAGAAGGCAGAAAGAAATGCCCTGTGAAAGGGGCAAATTCAGCAGATGTGAACAACAGAAAATGGTGTGAACAGAAACACAAGGTGTAGCTTCTACAGAGTGAGACAACTTGGGATAGATCCTAAATACATTACATAATTACTTAGTTTGATGAAGATAAGCTTATTTTTCATTATTATCCAAACCGTACTGATAATTCTAAGAGCATGTGGTCACTTCAGCCAAAATCGTCAAAATGATGATTATCTTGGAATCAGTATATTATGAACATAACAGATAATGATGATTTCTCATACATGATTTTCTTTCTAGGTATCACCAAAGAGTGTTGTATATTGATATTGATATCCATCATGGTGATGGTGTTGAAGAAGCATTTTATACAACAGATCGTGTCATGACAGTATCATTCCATAAGTATGGTGAATATTTTCCTGGCACAGGGGACCTTAGGGTAAGATTGAACATGAAATTTCATTAGGTGATAAATTCCCACTTAATATCTTCATATACTGGTTTAGTACTAAGTTACAATAACTATATCCAATAATAATATACAGCAGTAAGTTTCAGAAATATGTTAGTCTAGAGTGATAGATTTGTTGAAGAACCTTAGAAAATAAAATATAGGATAGTGGGTAAGTAAATTATTCACTTCTACAGGAAATCAACCCCTTCACTTCTTGATAAATTGTCGGAATTTTTAGTTCAAATGTATAATTAGTTTAGTTCAGTCAGATTTTGGAAATGTCTCTAGGAAGACAATATGGTGTATTTATAATGATTATCTGTACGTTTCAGTTCTGCACATACAGTGAAAAGTAGCTGTTTGGAGATCACATAGCTTCAAAACTTATTTCAGATCTTAGAATAACTTTATGACAGAGCTTTAATAGTCACAAAGCTTCAGTTGCAACTTAAATTTACTGTGTTCTACTTGTCTGGTAATACAGTTGGCTCGGATTTGGAATATTTCTTTAGTCATAAAGTGTGTTTTGAGTTCTCATGGTGCTCACTGCTGAAGAATTTTAGCATGCCCCACAGACAATTGTGTACTAAGCCTTATAGCTAGCAGGAGGGGAGGGAGCACTGGCCTGTGGAGAATTATCATTTAAGCTGTTGTAGAATCTCTGGCAAAGCCGAGAACGGAAACCAATTTTCCTGGCCCTTCATATTAAGTAAGTTAGTCATTCCTCATGTTAGACTCTTGTCCATTAGAACAGGAAATTGTTCCACTTCACAACTTGAATATTTCAAGTATTAGGATTAATATATTCCTAGCTTCAAGCTCTTACATTAAACCTTTTTTTTTTATCAGAGGCACTCCCAGGAGAAGTCACTCTGTTATTAGCAACTTTGCTAATTAGTTTGTACATACAGTTTAGTCATTTTTTTAAAAATTGCAAACATTTCTAAAAAGTTGACCTACAAAAATTCTGTGTTGGTAAAGAACTCACTGTTTTCCCTACTATCTCTAAATTGATTCAAGAGATCCCGATATTTGTGTTTCAGCTAATATTCCTGGAATGTGTACTCCCCAGCCTGCTGATGATACCCAGAGGACACAAGAGTAAATTAAAGTTGGGCTTTACATCAGTGGGATGCTAAACGTTCATTTCAATCTTTGTGTTGGAGCTGAATGTTATTACAGTTGCTAGATTTTGTTAAACTGCGTTTTAAATTGATTTAAGTAGAAATCAGATGAGGCATTGTTTTTATCCATGTGGTTTAACTTGACTGGCCACAAGGTGGTAGTGGTGCTTCAAACAAAAAGCAGCTCGGACCAGGATGTTTATAAAGACAAGCTGTTGTTGCTGAATTTGGCTAGAATTTTTTTTTTTTTTTTTTGAGGAGTAAGATATCTTGGCTTTTTAGAAACAGCACTTCCCGTCGACAGAGAAGTTTATGGATTCTTCACTTTGCCACACCCAGGACAAAGAATTTAACGATACACAGTTGAAATAAGTAGAAGAATGTTCTATGTTACTGGGATTTGGGGTTTTTTAGCACAATGTGAGTGACAAACAGTACCTCAGGCACAGTTACTTTTGTTCTGTGCTGCTAGCTAGTATTTTGAAATGAGCATTGTCTGCATGCAGACTTCAGCAGGCTTTATTGCAATTATTGCATCCCCATAGGAAAAAAACCATTAGCTTTTTCCTATCTCCAGAGCTTGCAGTCCTAATTGAACTAAACAGAGAACAAATTCTCTGAAAAGTCAGTGTTCCTTCTGGAGACCAGTATTGTGCTGCTTGCTTCTGCTCAACTTGATCTGCAGTTGCCAGTTATTTAAGTCACCTTTAACAACCAAATCTTACCCTTGTTTTTGTCAGTGGGGTCCATTCAAGCTTGTTTCTGTAATTCTTTAGTTAGTTGGTCTAGTTTGCTGATCAAGTCATGCTTACTTGGTGCAGGAACAACTTGTGCATCAGCGGATGATATTGTGATTGCAGCTCGATCAATGTAGCTGAATCTCACGGAAGCTGTCTAGTTCAGCTGTATTCATCCATTGTCGTCTGAAGGCATTGTGCAGTCTGAACTTCCAGTGTCCTTAGTAAAAGTTATTTGACTTTCTACACATCTTAGGTGATAGCATTAATCTTGACTTACATATATGTAGGTATGTCAGTTGCAACTGTAGTGCCACATAGAGGGACAGGTTCTGTGAGGAAATTTGATCTGTTGATCAATGGGCAACTACAAGAATGCTGTATTGTTTCTTTAGTGTTTATAACCAGTGCAAGTATCGGTTACAAAAAACCATCCCTTGAGTAGCTCAGACTGGAAAGCAATTACTCTGTTCAGTGGGAAGTCATGTAAATGTTTGGCTTTGCTATGTTTTAGGATGAGATCGATTTTTAATGTTCCCTTTCCCCTCCTGGAAAGCAAGCCATTATCACCTCAGAAAAATCAGCATCTGAAAGCCTAGGTGATTCACTTTGAGAGATTCTGGATAACTGTTCCACATCAGCCAGAGTTGAGTTCAGCGGAGGTCTTCAGTGTCATTAATCTTGCAATACTATGAAATGTTAATAACGTGCTGGAAGAAGGAGGGGAAAGAAAAAAAGTCAACTGTTAACATTGTGCTTCATTGGCCATTAGTCCCTGGTGTTGGTGTACCATCCCATCTCCCCCTCTCTGCCCCAAAAGCGAGTTACTGGAAGTGATGCGATACTGTTGCGTTTAGTGCTAAGGAGACTTTGTTCAGCCAGAGGAGAAAGTCCATGTCTGTTTCAATAGTTAGCTGTGAGAAGTTCAGTATTTGTATTGCTGGACCATCCAACTGGTGACTTGTAGTTTTTCAAGGCTGTCAGTCCTGAAGTGTGCCCTTTCTGCAGGGCTGCTGTTTGATAGCAGTTTACGGCCAAACTCAACAAGTTAAGACTTACTGTCTTTGCCACTGCACCTTTATTAGTGGCAGAGAACTACCTGTGCTGTAAACTGGATCTGTTTCTATTTATCTTGGCGATAAGCTTAAGGGAAGAAACGGGAATGTGTGTCAAGCAGGGATCTTTATATTTTAAACTGATCATCCATCAAAACAGACGTGGATGTGTTTGGGGTTTATTCACTCATTTGTTTTGCAGAGGTTTTTTTTAATACATATGTTGTCCAGGAAAACTGGTAAGATATAGAGTACTATGGTTCCTGCCTTGTCACCTGATGGAGCTGAGAATAATCTGCACGTTCATTATTTTTTGTTTTGTTTGAAAAGTCTCAGTGTCTTCAAGGGCACCTATGAGTGGCTTCTATTTGATTTTCTTCTCTCCCTTTTGCTGCAACTAGTTCTTAATCCTATGTTTGGTGCAGAGAATACAGTTTTAGAAACTTTCCTAACTCCAAATCTTCTGTACAGTACTGAAAAAATGCATACCACCTTACTCTTCTCAGTTTTATTGCTTGGTTTTGCTTAAGTCCTTTTACTGAGCTAAACTGATCAGATAAGTTTTGTCTTAAATCTTTGAATAAAAACATGAAGTGTACATACTGCGAAATTACAATTCCTATACTCCAAAATTATTTTATGGGAGAATGGGAGTCAAGTAAGGTACTTCACCTTTTTTTTTCCCCTCACAGACATGACTAATAGTACAAAATAGCTCAGCAGACTTGTGTAGACTTTTCCATGATACCATCATATGCTTCTATATTTGTAATAAAGCATTTGTTGTCTTTGCTTGTAGGACATTGGTGCTGGAAAAGGCAAATACTATGCTGTCAACTTTCCAATGAGGGATGGTATAGATGATGAATCGTATGGTCAGATATTCAAACCAGTGAGTATTTTTTTTTAAGCTTTCTGGAAAGATACTAGTTTCATTTTGTGAATTTATTTTGGTAACGTGAATTAACCGCTTCCTGTTTTATATTGATTATAGATTATATCCAAAGTAATGGAGATGTACCAGCCCAGTGCTGTGGTATTACAGTGTGGAGCAGATTCACTGTCTGGTGACAGGCTGGGATGCTTTAATCTTACTGTTAAAGGTAAGCAGAAAAGTGTTTGTAACTTTTTACTCAATAGAAACCTCTATCCTTCATACTATTTTTCAAGACACTTGCATGATGAGGACTGGAGTCACAAAGATTTTGTTTCATTACTATGATTAATCACCTCTTTCTTTGCTATACAGGGATGGCCAAAAGAAACCCTGAAGTTGCCTCTTTCTTTCTGTCCATCTAAAAAAGTTAAGAAGCTTGGTTTTCCATGTTCTTCCTAGCCACTCAAGTGATTCCCTTTCTTCTATCCCTAGACTTTCTGTAGCTTTAAAGCAACATTCTGGGATGACAGTGGTTATCCTACTGCAACACTTACTGTGATGGGCAAACCACAAAAATGGTGGTTCGCTTAGTAGGACTGCAGATACTGAATATCAAACACGTTGGTCATAAATAGGTATTACTGAAATGAGAATGCTCACTGCACTGTTAAATTTATAGTGGTGTTTGTTATATTGAGCCTTATGTAAACATTAACTTTTATTAACTTTTATAGAATTAATTTATTTCAGTATTACTTAAATTTCTACCCTCAAACATGATTCTCAAAATTGAGGAGAAATGGTAATTTTGGCAAATAACATAAATATTATTATTAATTATTATTATTGTTATCGTTTTATTTAAGTGATAAAATGCTACATGTATGTTGAACTTTTGCTAAACCTTGAATCCAGCCTGTCTGAGTCTTTAATTTTCTGTTTTTTCTTGGTTTTGTGTTTTCTTAATGAGGCAATTAGAGTTTTGTAGGCAACAAAATGCAGTATAGTATCTGTTGGGTCTGCAGTGTTTCAGGGTTCCTTTTCTTGATTTGCACCAGGTGGCAAAGCTCCTTCAGTTGCCCATACAGCTCAGATTTTTTTCCATCTTGCATATCTTGGAAATCAAGAGAGCTGCTGCCTCCTACAGATGCCTTTCAGTATGCTGTGTATCCCTGGAGTGTGTACTGTCTTGGCACCAGTTCACTCTGTAAGCAAGACTTAGCAACCTCTAATACAGGTTCAAATTTAGAAGTAGAAAGGACTGAGTACTGACATGCTCTTTTCCCTTCTTCCCCCTTTGCATTTGACTGAGGAATTGTCCCTAGGTTTGTCACTGTGTGTTGACATCAGTTATGAAAAGACAATATGCTAAATATACTAAGAGCATTTCAGAACAGCAGCAATAGGCCATCACACAAAGTCTCTGAAGACTGGGATGGATAATGTTTGATGTATTTTGTACATGTCATATCTGTAGGTCTTGGATTTTTTGTGATGTTGTACTTTGCATTTGGGGGAGACAGTTCTCTTTTACTTGAATCAATTCAGTTCTCATTTGATAAGTGTGACTGCATATGTCTGATTAAATAGTTCATTATATATTTTTCTGTTTCAATAGATACTTTGCATATATTGTCAACTCCTTTTATGTTACACAGGTCATGCTAAATGTGTGGAAGTTGTAAAGACTTTTAACTTACCATTGCTGATGTTGGGAGGAGGAGGATATACCATTCGTAATGTTGCTCGATGCTGGACATATGAAACTGCTGTTGCCTTAGATTGTGAAATTCCTAATGGTAAATATTAATAGCTAAATTAATATTTTATTAAGAAATAATAATAGGAGAGTTTAAGTGAACAAATAGCAAATATTACTATAGCTAACTGTAATGCGTTCATTTGGAATAAAATATGTAGAAAGTTATTGTGAGGATTTGGGCAATAAATTGTCAGTAGCACATGCACTAAATAGACTTAAGCATTTGAGGGGGGTTTTTTATGCCTTAGCATAACCTTTAAATGTTTGGAGATGATTTTTGGAAAATGCAAGACGTGTAAAACTTAAGGAACTTTACTTGTAACTCTTTTTAATATGAATGTCATCAGTATGATTGGGAAAGAGTGGCTGAAAAGCTGCCTGGTGGAGAAGGACCTGGGGGTGCTGGTTGACAGCCAGCTGAACGTGAGCCAGCAGTGTGCCCAGATGGTCAAGGGAGCCAACAGCATCCTGGCCTGTATCAGGAATAGTGTAGCCAGCAGGAGCAGGGAGGTGATCGTCCCCCTGTACTCGGCTCTGGTGAGGCCGCACCTCACCAGTGCTGTGTCCAGTTTTGGGCCCCTCACCACAAGAAAGACATCGAAGCCCTGGAGCGTGTCCAGAGAAGGGCAACGAAACTGGTGAAAGGGCTGGAGCACAGGTCTTATGAGAAGCAGCTGAGGGACCTGGTGGTGTTTAGCCTGGAGGAAAGGAGGCTCAGGGGAGACCTTATCTCTGTCTACAACCACCTGAAAGGAGGTTGTGGCAAGGTTGGTGTCAGTCTCTTCTCCCAAGTAACAAGTGATAGGACAAGAGGAAACAGCCTTAGGTTGCACTGGGAGAAGTTTAGCTTGGATGTTATTCACTGAAAGGGTTTTCAAGCATTGGAACAGGCTGCCTAGAGAAGGGGTTGTGTCACCATCCCTGGAGGTATTTAAAAGACATGTGGATGTGGTGCTTGAGGACATGGTTTAGTGGTGGGCTTGGCAATGTTGGGTTTATGTTTGGACTTGATGATCTCAAAGGTCTTTTCCAATCTAAATGATTCTATCATAAAATACATACTGCATTTTGATTATGACAGTGTAGACCTGTGTATGTTGGGCACCATGGACATGGTATTCATAGGGAATTACTGAGTATGCAAGGATTCATTTTACATAGTAAAACATAACTGTTTTTTCATTGTATCTTTGATTTAAACACAACTCTGAAAGTATATTGACTTCTACTCTTGCATTTGACTCAGTTTTGGTTATAGAAGCTGTCTTAAAAAAAAAAAATAATAAAAACCAACAGTATACTTTGCTCAAATAGTTGAATAGTGAAGTAATTTCTCTAAGGAAGATCCCCAAAGATCCTGCACTCCCTTTATTTCTGGCCAAATATGCTCCTGGACATGGATTTGGAACGCCTTTTAAAAAAATTGATATTTGGACTGGTTTGTTGCTCCATCAGTCACTGGCAATTTTCATGTTGGACTGCAACTTTTGTTGATAACCTTTTGCTGTTCATGTATCTCTTGCTGGATTTATATTGTTTTTTTCTGACTTCAGTGGAATGCTGCTGTCAGTGAGAAAGGAATATTTGGACAATACCTTTCAAGATGTATATTTTCTTTGCCAGCCAAAGCTTTTGAAGAGACAGTAGTATTTCCTTATCTTGGGATTTTTTCCATTAGCGTGTCTCATTCAATGGATATATATGAAGGTTTTTTATTACTTTTTTTAAACATTCCTCTCAACTTTGAGCACTTGTCATCTTTAATCTCTTCTGAAAGAGAACAGTGCATTTCTAAATGTTGCAATAGCAAGCTAATCTTCCTGTCTCCTTTCTGTCCACCTAACAAGATCACTTGTCTTGGAATAATCATAAATGAAGAAACAAGACAGAGTTCAATAAGAAGTGGATTTCAGTGTCTTATTTCTTAAGGGTTCTAGTTGTTTTTAGGTTTCTGTTACTTTATCTGGGAAGATACAGTCATAGTCAGTATAATACACTGCCATTTTCCTGGATATGAAGTTTTCATCAACTTAATTTTTGGAATTAGATGTTCCAGTCAGGAGACAAATATCTGAAAATACAAAACGCCGAGGAGGGAAGGTGAGAAATGGACGGACATGGGCGCTGTACAGCTCTTACATGGATATTAAACTATCTGCGACCTTCAGCCTAATAATATGTATTATATGTTTTACTGAAGGACTATTTTTGAATGGCTCACTTCAACTTTTCAAACTGGACTAACTTAGAAAAGAGCTCTAAGAAATCATCAGTTGATCTTCCCTTTTCTGCAGAAGTAGCATTTTTAATTATTGTATCAAATTTATTGCTTACATTGTTCCAGTGTACATTCTAACATGATTATAGTAGAACTTTCTCTTGCTCTTTGTATATTGGCAGCAAATGTAAGTTCATCTAGTGAATAATTTACAGGAAAAACACTAGACAGTTCAGGCAGTACTTAAGTATTTATTGCTTACCTGAATGCTTCAGATTGGATAGTTCTCTATGTAAAATCCTGCCAAAACTACCATTGTATTTAAAATGTTTAAAATGGTTTTTTGGGTCACAAAATTGTCTCTTGTGTTTTGGTTTATAGAGTTGCCATACAATGACTACTTCGAGTATTTCGGACCAGACTTCAAGCTTCATATTAGTCCTTCGAATATGACTAATCAGAATACACCAGAATATATGGAGAAGATCAAGTAAGTAGTGGTTACCTGATCTATCGAGTGGGACACGTGGATCACATTTCTCTAGAGGTTTAATTGTTAGGCAGTTTTGCAAACTCTACGCCTTTCTTATTGATACACTAAAAATAAGTACTGAATAGATTGGATAAATTTTTCATTTCTGTTAGAAGGAGGACTTCTTAAAAGTCTGTTCCTACAACAGTATGTATGCTTACAGGGTCCTGTGACTATAAATATGAAAATTTAATACCCTGTTTGAATTTTTACTTTTTCCAGCAACTAGAGAGATGACTGTTTTACTTGGCTTCCCATTCTAATTTTTTAGAAAGCTTATCCTATTCGGAAAGAAACTGGTATGCTGTGATGATTAGGTTTTCTAATTCTCAGCTCCGTGTCTAAACATGAACTGAGATTGTCATTCCTTGTAGCTGTCAGCTGTGAAAACAAAAAGTCACATGTAAGCTCGGACATCCAAAAATGTGGAAAGATAGTGATACGTGTACAGGCAACTGAGTGACTGTGGGTTGACATATCCACAAGGTTTGAGAAGTGCTCATTGCCAAGCTGTAGTGAATATGTGTTTTTTAGCCTGTGCCACTTCTGATGCTTACTTTATTCCTCCTCACATCCTGAAGGTTTGATTGTAAACAAATGTTTTACTTCAGGGATGGAGTAATGCATACATACAATCAATGCTGTACTCAGCTGATCGGAGACAATTGGTTAGCCTTAAGTGCTCTTTGCTTACTGTGGTTTGTCCCTCCTCTGCCTTTAAAAGAATAAACCCATACTCCTACCCTGAGTTTAACAGGCTGCTAACAGTGCACAGGAATTCTTTCAGTTACTAAAAATAGCTGAATAAAGATGTGAACTAGCTGTATAAATTTGCCAATACTGTTATAACCTGTAGAACTGTCAAACTGCAAAATTGACCAAAGTAGGTAAAATACCAATTTGTGAAGTGGTTGGTTTATAGACTGTGGTTGATGTTAATAGCACAAATATATAAATCACAATCAAGTGAAAGAGTTTTCGTTTTTAATAATGTGCAAGGGGAAGAAAAAAACCCACACCTATTTTTCATTTATGTAATTCTACAAAATTTCTCTGTAGTGGTGTGGTGCTGCAGCTGGTGATCTGCCAGGCTGCTTGCTGTATATTGTGTATTGCTGAGCTTTTGTGGGCTGCGAAACTTGCTTGCATCCCTGGACACAGATTGTGCATATTCTTTCATCAGAGAGACAATCCCCCATCCTCGTAGTAGCACCCACAAGAAGAGCAATGACACAGCATTCCAGAGAAGCCTCCTTCAGTTAGTTAGATGCTTTCCCAGAGACTGAAGTTGAGGGGACTCCCTGCATTGGGAAAAGTGTTTTGCCAGGTCCTGTGATTTGAACAGAGACGAGGACCGTAAGGATTCCAAAAAAAGCACCGGTTGCTATTTAGCTCTTGAAGTTGGGCAGAAGGATACTCAGATATTGTTACAATATTTGACGCTTTCTCTCTACTTGGACTTCTTTGGAACGATAGTTGTAAGTTCCAGGAGAAGTCTAGTGTTGCTCCTCTTCCTGCACGTGGTGTTTTGGAGAGTTGGGTCCATCACATCGGGTTGATCAGATAGGGGAGAACTTGTCTGTGTTCTCCCTGGTACAGCGAATAAGGAATCTTATCCAGTTGGATCACTTTTGACCCTGAAGTCATTGCCACACACAGTGTGGAAGTCGAAATTTTTTAAGTGTCTGGCTTTCTTTTTAAGAAACTGGAGGATAGTTTATTGTCCTACTTGATACTCTATCTTATTATAAACAGAGTAATATTGTCACTCGGTTCAGCCTAAGTGGGCAGTACTTGTGCTGACCCTGTGGGAACTAAGATTGAAGTTGACTGAAAGAAGTGTTTAAAAGGCTAAAAGAAAATGATGTTCAAGTACGCTGTGGATACTAACGATCTGTTAGGGATGGAAAGCTTTCTGAACTTGGCATGCCTGTTTTTATTTTCTTAAAATGAAGCAATGACTCTGAAGCAATGCAGGTTAACTTTGAATGCAGAGTTTTCAGAATTAAATACAAAATCCAAGGAAATACTAGTTCTGTGTAGTAATAACTTTCCTTGTCTGTTACTTGCAGGCAACGCTTATTTGAAAACTTGCGCATGTTACCTCATGCACCTGGTGTACAGATGCAGGCCATTCCTGAAGATGCTGTTCATGAAGATAGTGGAGATGAGGATGGAGAAGATCCAGACAAACGCATTTCTAGTAAGAAATATCTTTCATGGTAGAGCAAGTCCAAGCAGAGTCTTTTTGGATTTAACTGATCAGAACTTTACTTCTACTAGTGGCATTGTGAAAAATTTTGCCGCTGATCTGCCAGTTTTGCCTTTCTTCAGGTGGCATGTGTGCACAAACCTGAACCTGTTAACGTGGTCTAAAGAAGTGGTGAAAGAATGTGGCTTTTGCATTTTATGAAACAATCTGGCTATTTCAAATCTAAAATACCTACTCCAGAATTGTGACTGAAGCAATACAGGACTTACCATCTGTCTTTTGCTACTCACAAAAAAAATAAGGTTCCCCACTTATGTAAAGTGAGATACTATATTTTTTAAAAAAAAAAAATTACTTGCTTTTTTTGTTCTGAGAAAGAGGTTTTTTCCATACTTGCAATACTGCATCACCATTAGCCTTTGCATGGACAATGAGTTGTTCTTCAGCTATAGCTAAGGGTTTCCTGCTACATTTAACCTTTTTTAATGGTGATTGCAGTAATTCTCTTACTGGTGTACCGTCCATTTTCTGAACTATTGAAACCAGAATGTTTTCTCTTGTGAATTATTTTGCAGTATTTGAAATTCATTTGCTACATGTTAAAATACTCCCACACCTTCCTCTGTGTCTCTGTAAAGCTATTTTTGGAAGTCATTGTGAGAAAGTCCCAGCATATCTTGAAAGATAGTATTTTTATCTGTGAAAAGATAGTATTTTTATCCAAATTTAGTTTATCAGCATTAAATTATTATAGTATTTTTATTACTCATTCTTAACTTGATAGTTCTTTTTTATTAGGCCTATTGTAGTCAGACTTTATGCTCAGTTAATTTTATAACTCTGAATTGTAGTTCGAGCATCTGATAAGCGCATAGCCTGCGATGAAGAATTTTCAGATTCTGAAGATGAAGGGGAAGGTGGACGACGAAATGTTGCAGATCATAAGAAAGGAGCAAAGAAAGCCAGGATAGAGGAAGACAAAAAAGAGACGGAGGACAAAAAAGCAGGTAGGACTCTGGTGTGATTTCATCATATGTTTTAGAAATGCAAATGTCAGTTCTGCCAGGAGAAAGAGGCATTTTGTGCTGAAAGTTGAATAGTTGTTGAGATGATGATTTTTTTTTTCCATCGTATTTAAAACATCTATTTTAAATTAGTCAATTTCAAGATACAACTATTCATACTAGAATGGTATTCTGAGCCAAGGATGGTTGTTGCTTCCCCACAAGCTTGAAGTCTTAGAGCCAGAAGTTTGTATAGCATAATGAGAATAGAGATAAAAAAGGTTCTTGCTTTAAATACGTTAGAGTTTGTTCCTGTTTGCTTTTGTGGGGTGAGCCAACTAGTTTTCTCTGAAACAGAAGCTGGATAGAGTTCTGGGGACAGTGTAATTCCAAAGATGATTGACTTTTCCAAGAACAGGCTATGTCTTAGGGCTGCAAGAGTACCGCATGGAGCTCGGGAAATCCAGGTCTCATTACTGCACGCCAGCATTATGGCTGGTCAGGGGGGACTTGCCTTGAGGTTATTTGAATCACTTGGCTTTGTGCCCAGATCCCTCCTGTGGATGAATGCTTTTTACGCTGTGTGTTAATATGTAACCAGTGATTTCTTTTAAAAGCTAGTTCCCCCTGGCTAGGAGTATNNCTCCAAAAAAACCCCTGAAAAACTTGGTCATGTTTTTTTTCTTCTGAAGTCTTAAGGTTTTTTTGCATCTTTTGGTGTATTTAAAATGTTTTTATTTTTCAGATGTTAAGGAGGAGGATAAATCCAAGGACAGCAGTGGTGAAAAGACAGATGCCAAAGGGTAAACCCTAGTTAATTAAGAATGAGTGTTGCCTTTTTGAAGAATGTTTATTAATTTAAATATTATAAAGTATTGATTTCTGTAGAGATCGCTTTTAATTCCTCATAATACTAAATATTTTAGACTTGTGACAGTAGTAATTCAAAATTGCATTTGTAAAACAGGTCCTTGAAAAAATGAAACAACTTAACGGTTTATTTTTTCCTTTGTACAGAGCAAAATCAGAACAGCTCAGCAATCCTTGAACAAGATAGCCTCTCATCAGTTGCAGACATAATACTAGAGTTTGAGAATACCTAAAAGAAGAAAAGTTTTCATATTGAGAGAGACTGCTGATTTCATTTTGTACTATTTGGCATGGACTGTATTTATTTTCAAACGGCTTTGTTCTGATTTTTGGCAAGTTGTATTGTGAGTTTTCTAATTATGAGGCAGAAATTCCTTTCTTCACCATGCTTTATGTAATAGTATTTAAAAATGGATGTGAGTTATTATGTTAAATGTCCAAACTGATCTATTAAAGTAATTTGCCTTTCCTGAGCTGATTTTACCTTTTTTGTAATTTTATCTTTATTAAAAAAAAAAAATTGTACTTGGTTGTCGTTGTCCATCATTGAACTACAAGGAGGAAGAGCTCCATATAAATTAAGCAGACTTAGGCTTATCTGTGAGCAGCCAGTGGATCTAAATGGGCAGCTGGTGAAGGCGTGAGCTGAACCCTGTTGCTTTCATCGACTCCACACGTTTCAGGGGCATCTGCAGGGGTGCAAGCAAATGTACAGGAATACAAGTGCACGAGACTTGAAAAGGCTGAATAAATGGGTGAAGAGATGTTGGAATTAGGTGATTGTATTAACTTGCGTTTTAATGTAAAGGTTTAAAACTGCAGTCATGTGCCTTGTACTGTCCCAGAACCTTTCCCACCGTCAGAATCTACCCAAAAGACTGGTTTGTGTGCTGTTCATTAAATGTGCATATGGTTGTCTTTCAAAGCTTGCAAGATAGGAAGTGAAAGTTTGGTTTTAACTTATAACCCCTTCTGATTTTTTACAACATAAAACTTTGTCCCCCATGAAAAGAAAGGGGATCATTGCCTTTCTTTGATTCATTGGTTAGTTCTGGTGCCTGGATTGAAGCAGACCTGAGTGCATGCATTCCTTTGGTATCAAGATTTCAGAGCAGTGAACACAAAAGTCTGCAGAACTGCATTTCTACCCAAATTTTTTATTTTTTTTTTAACCTGTTCTCCTTTCTATAAAAACTCTGGGATTGCAGCCTGTGGACAAAGAGATTAATTTGTGTTAAAATTCCAATGTGCTACTTTAAATTTTTTTGCATTTTTTCTGTCCAAATGGTATATTCACTGAAGCCTCTTCTAAAGGCATGTCATATGTTGACTAATTTGATTCTTTTTTTCCCAATAACTTTCACTAAAACTAGGGCTACTTTAACATGTAGGAAAGTGAAAGTTTTGTTTTCTTAATGCCTTTTTAGTATTTTTATTTTTTCATCTTTAATCTTGAATATTTAATCTTGGATTCTTCTCTTCCATTTGGACGTTTGGACTCTTGGGTAAACTTAAGGGTTAGATTCTTAAATGTGCAGCTCTAGGGCACAGAGGATAAAAGTTGGATTTGGGGAAGTGGTAGAAAGGCTGTAAGACTACCGAGAGGGTGGGAAGGGCTCAGTGACGCTGTAAGTGCACTGCTGTTTGTAAAGAGTTTAGCCCTTTAGCAGAGTTTAGCGCACTCAAGTTTTGTTAGAGAAGTTTTGACTTAGTAGAACTGAAGGTAACTTGTCTATATTTGCAGTGTATATACGACTTCAAATATTTTTTAAAGCCTTTATATACCTTGTTGCTGTCTACTACAGGGTTCTTGTTCAGGTAAACTGATCTCTTCCAGCATTACAAGTAGATCAAGAACTCTTCTTCGTTAGCTGGATTTCCCAGATACAGGTGTTCAAAAGATCCACAAGCTTGTGACTTTGGTTCAGTCCAGCACAAAGCAGTAAGATGTAGTGACTTCGATACATGGATGAAATCCAGGAATACGAGTAAGTGATACTAGCCCTCAGCTAGCTCAAGATAAGCAGAAATGTTAGCCTTTTTGCCTCATCTTCAGTCGTGTATTGAAAATGACAATGCTGCTCGTATCCTGCTGAGGATCGGTGATTCTCTCTTCTGTTATTAAAGGAAGGTGTAATATGTAACTATGTCTGTACGTAGCCTCACTAAGGCAACTTCCCTTGAATTAACGATACGAGTTTTCTGGATGCAATAATTTTTTTAATTTTCATTTTTAATAGGGTTTTTTTTCCCCTTTTGAGCTGCTGTTCGCACTTCTACAGCTTCTGCAGACGTATTCCCCAAGACTTCACTATCTCTAGTGCCTTGTCTAAAGTTACTTTATGCTTTGTGTTTATGTCCGGAGGAGGGAAGTATTCTTCCCTTTGTCATTAAAGACTTGATCTGTATTTGAAGCATAATTTGCTTTTAGCTTTACCTAGCCAAGAAAAGATTTTTGCTTATTTCAAACACTGCCAGTCACCGTCCAATTTTTAAAAACCCAAATACTAAGAATAACAGAAGATTATTTTTTTTTTAAAATGTTCATGTTGGCTATCAATGCTGAAGGGGTTTTGGATTTGTCTTTTTTTCCTTGTATTTTGTTTATTACTAATAGCTTCTCCTTTCATCAAAGATCTTGTAAAACACTTGATGTTGTCATCACTTCATGAGGAGTTCGTGAATGGTTTGTCGTAGGAAGAACTCAGGATACTCAGGAGTATTTCCAAACTGCAGCGTTTGGATATTTTGTAGGCTT
The DNA here is from genome assembly GCA_013399095.1 of Psophia crepitans. NCBI lineage: Eukaryota > Metazoa > Chordata > Aves > Gruiformes > Psophiidae > Psophia > Psophia crepitans. The sequence continues at coordinate 382,318 of VWZZ01005325.1, read as the reverse complement.
TTTTTTGGTGCAAACAGCTATCATGGAATCACAGAATATTTTGGGTTGGAAGGGTCCTCAAAGACCATCTAGTTCCAACCCCCTGCCATGGGCAGGGACACCCTTCACCAGACCAGGCTGCCCAAAGCCCCATCCAACCTGGCCTTGAGCACTGCCAGGGATGGGGTCTCCACAGCTTCTCTGGGCAACCTGTTCCAGTGCCTCACCACCCTCACAGGGAAGAATTTCTTCCTAATATCTAATCTAAACCTTCCTTCTTTTAGTTTAAACCCCTTACTCCTTGTCCTGTCACTCCCTGCCCTTGTAAACAGCCCCTCTCCAGCTTTCCTGTAGGTCCCTTTAGGTACTGGAAGGCCACAACTAGGTCTCCACGGAGCCTTCTCTTCTCCAGGCTGAACAAGCCCAACTCCCTCAGCCTGTCCTCATAGGAGAGGTGCTCCAGCCCTCTGAACAACTTTGTGGCCCTCCTCTGGACTTACTCCAGCAGCTCCATGTCTTTCCTGTACTGGGGACCCCAGAGGTGGACACAGTACTCCAGGTGGGGTCTCAGAAGAGCAGAACAGAGAGGCGGAATCCCCTCCCTCGACCTGCTGGCCACACTGGTTTTGATGCAGCCCAGGGCACGGTTGGCTTTCTGGGCTGCCAGCACACACTGCCTGCTCATGTTGACCTTTCCATCAGCCAGCACCCCCAAGTCCTTCTCCTCTGGGCTGCTCTCAATCCATTCTTTGCCCAGCCTGTAGCTGTGCTTGGGACTGCGCCGACCCACATGTAGGACCTTGTGCTATCTTCTGCTCAGGTAGGAATGAGATATTCCTATTGCATGAGCGGCAGTACTTGTACCAAGGACATTCTTTCCAACACTTGCTGTAGGTTGCATACAGACTAGAAGCAGATTTCTGTATTGTTAATTTCTCTTTGTTCAACAGGAATATGAATATGAGCAGCCGTTTCTTAGCTCAAGGAAGGAGAAGGATCAGGTTCATTTGTTTTAAATTTGGATTCCTTCTTCAGTTTTGTTCCCCAGGTGACTATGCAATGTTTGTCTGGTCTGCCAGGAAGGACAGACGTAACCAGAGAGGAGTAGTAGCCCTTTTAGCAGAATAGCTAATTCAAAATGGACTTGAAGTTGTGGCCAAAAGCTTGAATTTATATCCAAGCTTGTGTTTGTGTTTGCAAGCTGCGCTGAAAATACATTTCATGTACTTGCAGGTTCCCATTCTTTCAGTAAGTACCGTTTTGGGAACACGAGCTTGTGTGTGGGGAGAAAAAAAAAACTGAAAGGGAAGTCAGAGTCCAGAATTTTCTTTGCCCAAAGCCTAGAATTGACTACTTCTGTTCACATGTATGTGGTCTAAGGTGGATGATGTGGCGCTCTAGCCAAATTTTCAGTGGGATTTAGGAATCTGTAAATGGAACCGTGTTAGAAAGGATTATTATATATGGTTAACAGATGCTGCAAACACGCAGTCTCTTTTAAGATACTGTTCAGAACGTGGCAGCAGAAATAATACGTCATCAATAGTTACCAAACATGGGGTGGTTTTTGTTGTTTTTTTCTTTTTTAAATGTAATAATTACCCATTTGTGAGTTGAAGACATCAAAACCTGACACTAATATGTGACCATATTTGGTCATATTAGAATTCATCCCAAATGATTGAAAGCTGACCTCAATAAATACAACTGTAAATGCAAATGTAAACATCTGTTCTTGCGTATGGTTGAAGCGCGGGCAAGAGTGATGGATTTGCAGAGGGAGGGGAGGGGAGTAGGTAAACTACAGCATTGCCCTCGTTCCCCCTGCTGCTCCTTCCTCAGCACCACCAAACGTTATTTGCTCCCCGTCCCATGGCAAGAGAGTAGCTGCAATCTCTTCCCTAGCTATGGCTGTGTCTTGATTTAACCAGCTCTCTTTTAGTCTTCTTTTTTTTTGTGGGAGTTTTGCACTTGAAAATGGCTCTTTAGCTCACTAAAACTACAAATGGATGCAGCCACTTGAAAACGCTGTCTTCCAAGTGACAATTTTGCTACTTTCTTGCTAGTAAAAGAATCCTTAAAAAGATTCACCTTTTTTCTGGCTCACTCCTGTTGTTCTGTTTAGCCCTATCACCCCTGTAAGAGTGCATGCAAATGGCGTAGGGAAATATATGGGCTTATTTAAAAAGAGTTTATGCGCCAAAGTCAGCAGTAAATTCAGTGAAGTGTTTAATGCTTTTCAACCTACCTTAGAGAATACCATACCTTTCTGAAATGGCATTCATTGGACATAGATGGCCTGGCAAAACTAGGTATTGAAGCTGGATAGCAGCAGGCAGGAATAAAGAATAACTTCCTAGGCTAGAAACTTGTATTAATAACAGTCTAGGCCTAATCGTTTCCATGACCGTGCTGCCAGAAGTGGGGGCTGGGGGGAGAAAGAAAGAAAAAGAGCTGTGGGCAAGTTTTAAGTAATTCCATGTTGCAGTTGCCAAACCAGCTCCGCACGGATAATGCATATGCTGAATTGCTCTTTGTTTTTCAAATCTATTTTAAAAACTTTCTTTATGTGATGCTGCTTTTAACAATATTTGATTCCATAAAATGCCCCAGAGACTTAGCTGATGGAGGAAGAAATTCTGTATCATTGCAGATTGTATCATGCTGCTGTATTAAGCCTAGAACAGAATTGACTCAGTATTTTAAAAGCAGTTACTCTCTTCTTTTTCAGGCTAGCGAGCAATTGAAGACAGGCAAACCCGCATTCGGGCTTGAAGGGAAGATCAGAGTGAGCGAGAAGGGTTATGAGTCAGAAAACCACGCTGTTGTGTGGCTGACTGAGACCCCATTCGGTCGGAAAGGTTTTTAAACACAATAGCAACATTCTTTTAAAGTTCCTACTTAGTACCTTTCCATGGAGACTGAAATTGTGAGGGAGATTTCTCACAGCTCAGAAGAAAAAGGCTTAAACACCATGGATTTTTAAATGGGATCTCTTTCTGTGCTAGCAGTCTTCACTTTAACCTCTTCCTTAGGCGAAGGAAAGGGATATGCTCCCCTACTTTCATCACTGTGCAGGGCTTTTTGGTTGTTCCCCTTCCCTCCCCCTATTTTTTTTTCCTCCCATTTTTTGCAGTGGTTTTTTCATTCCATGGTCAGTGAGTGGTAACACGAAAGGAATCTGTGAATAGACAGTGCTGCTGTAACTGCAGATACTTATCACAGAATGGTTTGGGTTGGAAGAAACCTCAAAGATCATCTAGTTCCAACCCCGCTGCCATGGGCAGGTGGAGTGGAAAAAGAAATGTATGTTACCAGTCTGAAAAATTATGCTATGCACCTGAATATGAAAAACCTAGGCACTCTCTATTGTTTTGGTTTTTTTTAAAGAAAAGAAAACCCACAGATATTGCTAGAATTGCCCTGCAGAAATTTTCGTGCTGCTTCCATGTAAAGGGAAACTGTCAAACCAGTAAAGGTAGCACACTCATCAGACTGGAGGTTGGTCTAAACCACTGGCAGCACAGGAATGAAACGTAAATGCCTGTTCCCTCTACCCACAACCAGCAGGAGCTCGTGACTTTGTGCGCACACAGAGCAGGAGAAAAACAGTGCCTTGGTCACCGGTGCTGAGATCACAGCTTTGTGTTTTGCAGAAGTAAGGACTTGTGCTGTAGGTGTTCGACGTACGGGATGAGGAAGAAGCACCACTACAAGGCTGTGCTGCTCTGCAAGCCCTACTGAAGGTCTTGTACGGGTACTTTTAAAGGCGCTTGCTCAGCTTTCAGCAGGAGTCTAAGGGGGACAAAACAGGTATCTATTTTGCCTAATTTAAACTTTCTTTTCTTTTCCCTTCACAGGCTGGCATTTCTTAGCCTGGACTGCATGCAGGGGACAGCTCTAAGACTCTCATAAGCTCCTAAACCAATTTTGTTCGGAAACCCACTCCATTCTTCATGCCTATGCCTGAAGCTGTGTTTGCAGTGTCAGAGGGAAGCAAGGCTTAGAGGAGGGAAAAAAAAATCCAACCCCTGGTATCTGTAAAGTTCAACAAAAGCATTTTCTGTTCTGTTACCTTACTAGATGCTTCCTATTCCCAGATGAAGAGTGTCTTACATCTTAAAACAATGGGTTAAATTTAAGATATGAGCTATTTTGGGTGCCTAAGCTGGAAGAGCTGTTTGGAATTTGATGTTGAAAGGCAGATAAACAGCAGTTCTGCAAATCAGCACCTCCAAACTAAAGTTGCTATGGAGAGCCTGAATGTCTTGTAGCTTCTAAATTGATGAACTGAAATTTTGGAACATGAGTTAAGCCTTTTTGTGACAGCAACAATGATCAGTTACTGTGTACTGGCCTCTTCTGGTTTCTCTGTGCTGCGTGAAGACATGAAAAGTTGCGTTACAAATTTCTATTTTTAATATTATTAACAAATGTTTTTACAAATACACTGCAGTATGGGCTTATTGTCTTGTTTTCTCAGATTGCTAAGCCGCTCTCTGAAGGCAGGCTAGGAGAATTGTGATGCGGGTCTTGGCATGTCCCTATCGCGTTCATTGTTGGTGCCTGGTGAGCATGTCTAGGCACGCTACAAAGGAGCAACAGTGCGTGATACCGTGGCTGGTCTGGCTCTTTGAGGCCCGGAGCGATACAAACCGTAGCGAACGGTTGGGGTAGCTCCTGCAGGGACAAGGGTTGAGGCAGACCGCAGCTAAAGGCGGGTCTTATAACAAGCTGGCTTGAAACAACCTTGCTCGGCTTTCAGCAGCAGCCTTGCCAGGACAGAGTTCAGCTCAGGCTGATTTAAAATTAGGTCTCAGGTAGGCTGAGCTTGTGTATAAATGAAACAATGCTTTTGAGGCGCTGGCTGAAGGCATCCCAGCGGCGGGGAGTTGAACGCTAGTGTTAAGACTGAAACTAAGATAAGTGATAAAGAGGAGATAGAGGGGAAATTTGTTGTTGCTGGTCACGTCGGAGGGTGTAACGATAGGACTCTCACTGTTAGTCCTAGAGACCTTGCTTTATCAGAGCCTCCTTCACCCCCCACAGCAGTCTCATCTGTGCTTGTTTGAAGACAAGGAGGTTCTGCCTGTGGAATCCCAACCATGGCCTTTTCCTACTTCAGCTCTCCAACAAGAGGATATGGGAGCTACCAGGAGTACTGAACCCTGCAAGAAGGGCCTTTGGGCAAAGTATTTATGGAGTTTCAGATGTTGTGAGGTTAGCTAGGGTTCACTCCTCTGTTCCCTTTCTTTCAGTGGATCACTTCTGTTTCTGGGCAGCATGCTGCTTACTTCTGCAAGCACTCCATGTGCTGTACAAGCTGGTCGGCACAATCGGTTGTCTGTGCCTAAACAACCTGGAGTCATTTTTGGGAAGAGTGAATCTGTGGTTCTGAGGGGGTGGGAGCCAGCAAAAGAGGAATTGGGGGCTCCACCTCTTCCCTCCTCCCCATGCAGGAAGTTATGTGGGAGTTTGTTGGGCTGTCACCCTCTTGGGGACACTGCCTCCAGGACAAACAGAGGAGGTATGACCTCACTCAGCTGTCCTCCCTCGAAACGAAGCGCTGTAAACAAGGGCTTCCCTGCACGTGATAGTTCTCGCTAATCTAAACAGAGCTAATACAAAGATGTGCAAGGCCCTCGAGAAACCGTTCAGCAAACCAGCAGAGCCAATGGCCTCATTAGCAAGCACTTAACTAACCTGCTTCTGATTCTTTGAAAAGCAGCTCAGAAAATACCCAGTGAACTCCTGCAGCCTTTTCCCTCAACTTCTGAATGGTCATTAAAACCACTGTTGCCCTGTTCAAGGAATTTGAAGTGTGTTTCTTAAGGCTAAAATGTGTTCATAGTATCCCCATCTCACCCTGGTTGAGTAAGACCCGTCCCAGAGACTGAGAGCACTGGCTGAGCTTTGCTCTCCATAGCGTCAGCTCAAGCATTGCTTTCTTCACTTCTCCTTATTCTCTTGCCCTCACCTGTGCTGTAACTCAGTTGAAAGGTGACACAAAAAAAAACCCACAAAATGAGGTATCTGTAAAACACTTTGTCTCGTTTGATCTCTTCAGTATGTCAGCTCTTTTCCCTCCTGCCTCCATTCTCCAACACCAGGTGGCGAGGCTAGTGGAATGCTGGTGCGTGTTACCCGTGTTCATTGATGACCTTGGCACTGAAGAGCTGTTACAAACTGCTGTTGTGTTTCTGCTACTATGCATAGTCCTATTTATTGTTTCACTTCTGCCTGAAGTTTTGTTATGGATGGAGGGTTTGTTTGTAAATTCCTTTGGAGTTTCTCAGCTTGGTGAGATCTGTAGGGGGTGGTGGTTCCATGTATTATTTCTCTGCCAAAAATACTTGGATGCATCCTTCAAATGTTCTATTGTCTCAGGTTTCTTGCAGCTGCATTGTGATTTTTTTTTAATTTATTTTATTTTTTACTATCCTTACTGTCACTATTCGCTGAGGTTTATTCTGATTCAACATGAGATCCCAATTTAACAGACAGGGAGACTGTGCAGAATTATTTACTCATCAATTTAAAGTCCCTTCTTGAACAAGTCGTTGCTTTATAAAACTTGATGGGATGACCTGGCACTCAGTGTACTTCTCTGCCCTTGTGAGTCACATGAGTTCCACTGTTTCCTTCGTTGATAGGAACAGGAGGCAAAAAATAGCAAGTCCTAACCCTGTGCAAATTAAAGACAGTCTTTTATTGATTTTTTTTTTTTTTCCGTCGTCTCCCATCTCTCTAAGTTTTCATACCACCACTGATACCAGTCTCATTTTTATGGTCTGAGGCAGACAATAGATGAAGATCTTGGTGAAAATAGCTGCGGACATGACAAAGGCCAGATATTGAAGGGGCAGGTGTAGCACAGGGTAAAATATTAGCAGCTCATACAGTCATGCTGACCTTTGTCCTTTCACGCCACAACGCTTGTGCTACCTGAAGGCAGCATACTGAGGAGTAAATCACTTCTTATTAACCCCACCCTCACAAAACAAATAAGGCAGCTGTAGCACACTGTCACTGTCCTGAAATGGAAGAAAAAGCCCTTGTTATACACATGACTAGGAATGAGTTTTGGAGATTTTAAAAGGCCTGGGTTAGGCAACCTGAGCCCCTCCCTGCAAGCCCCTGAGGTCTCTGGACTTCTGAAAAAGTCCTATTAAAATAAGAGGCCAAATGTGAAATGTGCCTAATGTGAAATGATGATCTGTTTGTGTGGTTTGGATCCATCATTTGGAATGCTCTAGTGAAGAAGTAATTCCCTTAAAACTGTATAGGTACCATAAAAGCATTAGAAAGATTTTGCTCTTTTAGCTATATGGATTTTTATCAGGTAAACTTCTGCTTTCTTCTCAATAGCCAAGAAACTGTGCTCTGCATGGGCTCGCTGGGGTTAGGTGGGTAAATTGGATCTAAGTGTTGTGAATTTTAGTATCACTGTACCTAAATTTTCACTGCCTGAAAGAATGCAGATTCTTTAGTGTTGTTGCTTTCTCTGACATAGGCGAGGCAATTACACTGGAAGCCTACTGAACAGACAGCTGCTTAAAGTGAGCCTTAAAAAAAGTTGATGTATGTTTTTAAACTACTTCTCAGGCACCTCTCCGTAAATACATGCTGAGCGGCACTCCGTTTCCCTCCAGTTTCTCTACTCTGGTACCTCTTGGTACCTGAGTCTTGAATTTAAGAAAAATGAAAAAATTTACTTTTCTTCCCTCTCTGCTAATCACAGTTGGTCAAAAGCTAATGCTGCTGCTTGTATGGGTAATTTTGGCTTTGGATCTGTGATTAAATCATGTTTTCTTTAGGGCTAGCTCTTCTATAATCAGAAACTGTGTGGAGTTGAATTCTCTCAGGAGGGAGATAAAGAGCTACAGTTTCTTGTACCTTGGGTGAGTTTCCCAACTGCTGATCCATAAAAGGAGAAATACCCTGTAGGTGTCCTCATGGGATGCATAAGGCTCAAAGCTCTCACATAAGACAAACAGAGGAACACCAGGCAGGCTCCCAGGTGCTCACCTTCCCTGACTGTGCTCCACAAATTCAAGTTCTGAAACCTGCTGTGCTTCTGCACTGCGGTGTTTTCAAGAATAGATGGTATGCTGTCATCAACTTAGATGTTCATAGGATACTTGAATTCCTACACTTATATGATCTTCATTCTCCAGTGTATAGGATAGCAACAGAATGTATGACAAAACACTTTATTCCATATATTTGTGACTGTGTTACTGCCTCTACCACCCTCCTCAGCCCACAACATGCTAGCTCATCACAGAGCTTCCTAGATGACGCTCCCATGATAGTGGTGTGTTGATAATGCAGAGAATGGATAGGTGCTTGTGGTGTTCAGCATCTCCAGGCATTGCATACAAAGCAATCATGCCACCCATGCTTCATTTTAGAAAGTAAATCTGCCCAGAAGTTGAGAAGGGGTAGGACTGGAAACATGGAAATTCTTGAAGAGTCTCTAGTTCAAGAAATAAATTCAGGGTATGTCAGCATCTCATCCTGGATTGAGGACGAGGACATTCCTGAGCTTTCTTAATGTGGCATAATCACATTGGATGGTGTTCCCCTGAATTAAATTCTGCTGAAAGACAGGGATTGTTCAGTGCAGGCTGATATGTATTAGGTGAAAAAAATGGTCTCCATGTGATGCTCTAGCTGCACATCCCTGTTGACACTCTATTGTGCAGCTGATATGATCTTTCAGTTCACGTTTTAGACCAGACTTAACTTGGGTCTTAACTGCTTAACATACTTAAACACACACTTTTTAAAATCAGTTTCTGAAAATCATTGTGGTAGTTCTGTTGATAAAGCCCTTAATCCCCCATTTCTCATCCCAGCTAGGCCATGCCAAAGAACACTTTTTTTTTCTTTTAAGATGATAAACCTCTTGTGGGATCGAGAAGGAGCAACTGGTTAATTAAATTATCTGTGCCAATCTGACTCTCAGGTTAAATCTACCTGCAGGGCACATGTATTATTTTAGTATACAAGATATTCTGCATTAACTGATCATGCTGTTTCCACGTAACTATCCATACAAAAGGAAAAAAAAAATTCAAAATTAAGTAGCTGGTTAATACAGAAACTAAGCAAAACATCTTTTAAAAGGTCAACCACAAACGATGAGGAAGTGCCTCATTCAGGAAGCAGTGGTAAAAGCGCATTGAACAGGAGTCATTGAGGAAAGTTCTCAGCTGATGGAGACAAGTGCGGCCATATGGACATCAGGCCCGCTGAATCCTTGCTGTTACTATACAGCACTCACAAGACGAGAAAAAGTATTGATGCATTTGCTCACTGAATAGTTATTTACTAGCTACATTCAAATATGCAGGCCTCTGCCACTTTGATAGCACAGTTTGGATGCATTCTTCTCCATGGCAGATAACAAAGCTGTATTGTTCAAGATTTTCAACAAGCAGAGAATTTTCTGCCGCATACGTGTTTCAAAGTTGGGTTGAATGGTAGGTTTTTTTCTTTCCCCTCTTCTCGTATTATGCACTAATTCTGCTCCCTCAGTCAGCAGATCCATGTGCTTCTAGGTATCAGTACTGCCTTAGCTCAGGATTATTCTATTAAGCCTTTTTCTTCCATGTGAAAGGTGTGTGGGTGTCAGAGTTCACTTGATCTTGAATTCAGTGAATGTCTGATCAGTTTTTTCTTTGAAAAACTACTGTAGGTCAAGGTTTTAATGGCCTGGATAAAAGCTTTAATTATTAATCCATCCACCAATGGTCTGGTTTAGCAGAATGTACAGCGAGCTGCATTTTTTCTGGCATGATTGAGATATCTGTTTTTCCCTTTTTTTTTTCTCTTTTTAAAGGCTGTAGCAGGACATTAATATTTTTTAAAAGAAAATATATTTTTTCTTAACACAAGACTGCATTTTGATGCAAATATCTTCTGAGATGCTTTCATCGGACTGATGTTTTTTCCAAGAAACCCTCAGTACCTGCAACAGCTTTTATGTACAGATAATGTTTTCCTGTCGTACCAAAATAAGGCCATGAGGAGGGTGCATACATGTGTGTTGGTCATGAACCTACCTCACAATTATCTTCAGTCTGTTTTACACACAAGCTCGATCTAGGTAGGTTCTGAAGAAATACTGATCAATCCAGAGAACAAGCATATTCTCTGTTTTAAAGAAGAATGTTCCATGTATGATTTTAGGCTAATGGTTAATATGGAAATCACCAGATCTGTAGGCAGCATCATTCTTTCCATCACTGGTGCTGCTGGTGGGTTCCCTTCTCACTCTGGGAGTCTTTGCAAATAACTCAAGGCTTTGAAAATGCCAAGTCCTACTTCTAGCCTTCCCCTTTGTTTGTAAAATGTGTTTCTCCCTCTTCAAAACCAATTTACGTTAGTAAATCTTGAGGTCCTGGCACAGTCCTGAAAAACATCGCTTTCCTCCTTCATCTTCTTTTTCTCCTTTGCCTGGAGGTTGTAATTCTTTAAACCTTTGGCATTCAGTATTTGGCCAATCTGTCTGAGGCGCTCTGTTGTTCTCTGCCAAACAAAACACAATATAATTCTTTATAGCCTGGTGACTTAGTCCGTGCTGTATATTACCTTCTGCAACGTTGCGTGGGAAATGAGGATTTGTATGTTTTTGGAAGCCCCAAAGTTTTCTGTAACTTCATATATATATATATATATGTCTGTCCTGATAATCATGCTGTGGCATTACGGAAACAGCACATCCTCGATCAAGTTCATTCATTGAGCTTGAAATTAAAGAGTTAGAGAAGTTACACAGTTCTCTATCAATTAATCTGTATTAGTAGGAGGAAGATTGTTCCCATGAAATTTTCACATGGGGACCTTAAAATGATACCTTTACTTTTTGTGCCAGCCGAGTATCTTCACATTTTTGTTTCTTTCTGTTGTTGTTGTGCTTGCTCTTGAAAGGAAAAGCATTAGTGCTGTGAAAACTGTTTGACACATTAAAACACGTGACCTGTGTGTGTTCTTTGTGACAGTTTCTGCTTGATATTTGGTTTATTTTCAGAGCATGTCACATGCTGCAATTGCAGTGTTCCAGTATCTGTGTTCGTAATCTCCACTGAAGCAGCAGAGCCCAGAACTCTGTGTTATGAAGAGTTTTCTGTTCTCTTACATTTTTCTTTGTAAAATCAAAAATGTTTTGCAGTCCCCTCATGCTTCGGAGCTAATTCTTTTCAGGCTTGCCACAATCTCAGCGAACCTTCTGCTTGCTGTTTCAAGTGGCCCAGTTAGACATGCAACAAATTACAGATTTCAGACCTCTGTATACAGCAAAGCTGTTCCCTTTTTCCCCTTGCAGATACCATGACCTGCTAGACTTATCCAGTCTCCCAGTCCTCACTTAAGCTCCTAGGCTTGTCAACTGTTTCCAGATATTTTTAATTTTATTTTTTTTAATCCTGGTTCTAGCTGTAAAGTAGGGCATTCAGAGTTAGAAAAGGTTTATGTTTTTCAGATGTTATTCTCAAAATATATTACTTAGAATCAACTAAAACCATTTTGAGTGCTTTCAAAAGCTTAAAACTATGCATAGTCATCAAATATTCAATTTTAAAGTATTTACTTTTATTTTTTAAATCTATGATTCTGTGATTCTAAGCTAAGCACCTTTAGGGAAATTTTGAATCTAAAGGTAAATCTGAATTAGTAGTTTGTATTGCTTTTATTGTCAAGAAAAAGCAGTTTTATTTGGATGTTTTTTAAAGGCGGGGGGGGGGGAAGCCCCAAAAGCAAACCCACAGAAAACCCACACCCACAAATATTCGCTTTGATGATCAAAAGAAGGAGCAAACCGAGCAATCTTTAGCAGAGCTCTGTGTCCAGTTCTGGTGCTGGAGGCTGTAGACTTGTCTCCCCTTTCCCTGTAGCGCTGGGGTCACTCCTGATTCTGTTCTCCTGGTCAAGATTTGGACACAAGGTGTATGGGGATCTATATAAAGGTAAATGTAATGCAATATTATATGCAAGACATGAGTATATGGGAGTATCTATGCAGCTGCACCTGGGTTCCAGGTTGCTGTCATTATTAATTGCGTACAAATATCCTGGAGCTCCAGATGTTGTTGAGCTGGCCTGCCTCTTGTGTGGAAGGCAGAGGCATGAGTAAGTGCTACACGATTTCTATATACTGTGCAATCTGTTGATGTGACAGCTGAAAATCTGTGCCAGTATCTGCAACAGGTTTTTTCCTTGAAGAGGGAAAGCAATGTTTTTATGGGTAGGTTATACAGTTATATTTGTAATTAGCCATCTTGAAGAAAAAAGGTAGGAATCTCAGGGGAAGGGCAAAACTCATTTGAAATTAGCTCCATGGGAGAATCCTGAGTAGTCTTCTGAGACCTGCTTAAAGTGTGTTCATTTATCCTAATGACAATTTACTGGATGGCTTTAATATTTCTAAGTGTAATGGGACTTTGGGTTTTATAATGCTGAAATAGATCATGCTGCTTTTCTAGCAAAAGAAAGGGGAAGGCTGAATGTAAATATCATCCTCCTCTTGAACATTAAAAGCATGGTGGGAAAACTGAATAAAGAAGAAATATTTTGTTCATTATTATGCTTTTCAAAGGAGTATAATGGTAGAGTTGTAATTCTGGAAGTATGCAAGTTTTGGGGATGGGAGGGTAAATGATGCTTAGAGTAGGGGATGCTTCAGTAACATCCAGAATAGTACAGGCAGCAATCTGAACACCCATTCTTATTGAAAATACCGACAGAGCACCGTGCTACCAAGAAATGAAAATATGTTAATTGCTTCTAGGAAGTAGCAAGAAAGATGGATTTGAGCAGATGCCAGGAGATGTGTAAATAACGACTATGATTACAGTGGCCTTCCTGCGTAATTAAGGCCAAATGAAAAACATGCTCTAGCAATCTGTTCCGAGGATTTAACCCCTGAATGTGTAGTGGTGCTGCAGCCCTGCCAATTCAGGCACCCACGAGGGCCACAATTTCTTCACGGCATGTACTGCCAAGGTCAGGGTGCTGGAGATGACCCTCACCAGCAAACCACACATCTCTTCACTGAGTCTCAAAATGTTTCATGCTGCTGCAGCGGGTCCAGAGGTGGATAGGAGCGTTGATGTTACGCAATACGGTGCCAACCAGCTTTGTGGTGCTGGTTGGCACCTGCTTTTTTGAGATCAGATGTGGTGAAAGTCATTCTGGATCTTTCAGTTTCAAGTTGACTTCTGTGGATGCCACTAAGTGCAGTGGCTGGGTCTGGATTTCCTGTCTGATCAATGGTTTGTTCTCTTCCTCCTGGTGTAGAGCCATCGTAAGTGTACTGGTTATATCACTGCCTTCCCTTGCACACGCAAGTAGGTCTGTAATGTTATTCTTGGAAAAGCCATACACATGTTATGTCACAGTTGCTGGCATACTGTTGTTTCAAAAAGCAGTAACCTTCTGAACTTGATCTGTTTCTGTCACTTGAAATAACAGTTGTACATAAGTGATCTCCCTCACACAGATGTGAGAGAACACATGGGAAAATCGCACAGACATGTTTCGCATTAATTAAAAATCGCCCTAAACTCCAGAAAACAATAAATAAGTAAAAAACAAATAACAGTGTGATAGTCCATTGCAAACATATCATGTGGGTAAAATATGAAGAATCAAAATTCAGTTTCTTACAAAACATCATTGCTTTCAACCTGACTTATCCCTGTAAAAGGAGACTTATACTAACAATGTGCAGAATTTTGGTAAAATACTGAATCATCAAATCATAGAATCATAGAGTGGTTTGGGTTGGAAGGGACCACAAGGATCATCTAGTTCCAACCCCCCTGCCACGGGCAGGGACACCCTCCACTAGACCAGGTTGCCCAAAGCCCCATCCAACCCAGCCTTGAACACTGCCAGGGATGGGGCTTCCACAGCTTCTCTAGGCAACCTGTTCCAGGGCCTCACCACTCTCTCAGTAAAGAATTTCTTCCTATCACCCAATGTAAACCCCCCCCCTCTTTTAATTTAAACCCATTACCCCTTGTCCTGTCACTGCATTCCCTAAGAAACAGCCCCTCTCCAGCTTTCCTGTAAGTCCCCTTTAGGTACTGGAAGGCCACGACTAGGTCTCCCCAGAGCCTTCTCTTCTCCAGGCTGAACAAGGCCAGCTGCCTCAGCCTATCCTCACAGGAGAGGTGCTCCAGCCCTCTGAACAACTTTGTGGCCCTCCTCTGGACTTGCTCCAGCAGCTCCATGTCTTTCCTGTACTGAGGACTCTAGAGCTGGACACAGTACTGCATTTATTTCCTCTGCTTCTTTCACTGGATCAAATCTATTGCAGAGATACCTTCATCTACCTGATCATCACTTGGCTTAGGACTTGTGAGACTCCTAATCTCAAGTATGACTCTGTGCCATAATGTTAGGGTCCGAAAGGAGTGATGTGATCAGGACTTTACTAATTACTAAGTTTCTAACTTGTTTCTGATCCTTTACATCAGGTGTCATTCCACATCACTGTTCCTCAAGGAGCAGACCTGTTTCCCACTGTCACTCGGTTCTCACTTCTGTCCCCAAACAACATTTTACTGTCCCTTCATCTGTGGCACGTTCCCGAGCTACACTGACAGCAAGTCCTAGGAAATAATCTGAGTGAGATCATTTTTTGAGGCATCCACAGAGGTTGGGCTTGTTGCCATGGTTGTTCTGTTCTGTTCCTTTGATAAGCAAATTGTTTCACGAAGGTCTTCCCACTTTCCCCTGTCCTTCAACAAAGCAGCTGCCTGTTTACTTCTGTATAAATGGGGCGTTTCACCAATGTGGCTGGTTGCACAGCCCTCTAAACAGAAGAGTAACAGCAATAAGGTGCAGGCTGAGAATAGGAAGAAGCAGTTAGGGCTGGGGAGCGCCTACATCTGGGAATTTCTTATACGTGCTCTGTTGCCTGAGAGAATGTCGCATGGAACAACTTCCTTGCTTTTTTATATTTGGCTTTGTGCGTGAGATGATCAGGAAGGTAAACTTCAGCTCTGGAAGTGTCTAGACTTTGGGAAAAGTCGGACTCAAATCTTTATTTCCAGCAAGTTTAAGCGGATTGGTGCATCAAGTGTGAGGAGTCTTGCTCTGTTTGGAGTTTCAAGGTCTTCCCTCAGCATGTGTTGAGTTTAGATGACTGGAGGTTGAAACTCCAGGAAGGAATTGCAAATAGGACTTACGGCTTGGACTGAAATTCCATAAACACTCTGGAATAAGTGGTCATGGTCACTGAAGCTGCATTTTTACAGCCTAGTGGAGCTGATCCAATTGCCGTGCTTTGAGCAGTGCTCACGTGTGTATTCCTTCTTTGCTGCCCTGCTTGGAGGTGTAGTGTTGCTCCTCCACGTGCACCAGCTCTGGCACGCATCTGACCCTACAGTAAGCCCACCCTTTAGGGACTGAAGCAGAGAGTAACTTCATTGCTCTCCCACACAGGTCAGCTTTCTCTAAGTTTAGTCTCTAAACTGACTCCCTGTAGAGTCACAGGAGTGACGCCAAAGCCAATGCAAGTCTTCCAGAAAGATCTCCAGGCTTGACTGGGAAACATCACAAAGTAGAAAGCCATCTTCTCTTTGACTGTCTCTTCTGGTGGTCAATGGTCCTGCCTGAAGAAGAATTGTGTTGTGTTTCTCCTATCCAGTCTACCTCATGGCCAGTGATTTGCACTGTGATGTGGATTAGGGGGTATGTGAGAGAAGCAAGATTTTATGTGTAAAGGTCCCAAAAAGAGACATATAAAAAAAGTAGAAAAATGTGGCAGCACGGCCCTTTCTAGCTCCCTCCTGCTACATTTCCCTCAGGACAGAGTCTGGCACAGCGACTCGGAATGCCTGGCAGTATGTTCTGCAGGAATACAACTAATTTCTTAGACATGAGTAGCCTCATTTTTGAGGCTGAGCAGGGAACACCTCTGCGTCCACGTGCGTTAATACTGCTGCACGTACTTCTGCAAGACAGAAAGCTGAGGTGAGCATTTGCAAAAGTGACCGTTCTTCTTTGTATACAAACACTTAATTTAATAAGTCCTAAATTTCTTCCAGAAAAAAAATCCTAGCTGCCCCATCTCTGCTGGAGGCAAAATTGCCCAGCATTCAGCAGTGCTGAGTAGCTTAATGATAACTGTAAGCCTATGCTTTAGATAGGGCATTACCCTATCCATCTTCCAGTTTCTAGGGGTTCTCAGAGTAAAGGTCTTCCCACACAAAGGAGTGAGCAATGAGTGGCATCTGGCATTCATCCTGCCAATATTTAGATGTTTCAAACCTTTGAATTGGGCATGGTGGAGATTGATGTCAACTCTCCTACTAGGACTGGAGTATACTTATTTTCTTCTTTTGACGTTAGTCTGCTAAACACAGAGTACTAAGTAGTTTTTGAAATAAGGCTGAAATCTAAGTTGCCCTAGTGAGTTCAGTAACCACCAGGTTCGCTCTGAGCTACTGAAGTTCACCTATGCACCTGGCCGCATGGATTGCGACTGTGTCATCTGCTAAACAGGGGCTGCCATGGTTAGACATATGCAATGTGAAGGCTGGTCATTTGATGTCTACGTGTGTTGAATTTAAAAGGCAGCTTTCACACCTCAGAATTGCTAAAGCAGCAATCAAATTATCTGTAGAGATCTTTAAGCGCAAAACAAGAGTATGTGTATGACACTGAACTGGGAGTTACAGGTAAATCGGTATTAAAATTAGTAAGCACAGTTCATTTCTTATACTGATTAAAATCTAGAAAAGCAACTTTGAAACTCAGCGACTATTATTTGATGTTATAATGTGCCAGGGCACAAAACTGCAAGGAAACTGAACCAGTATCTTTGATGGGCTGTCAAACTGACCCAAAGGTGTGATGGAATTGATTCATTATTTTCTTTAAAAGCATAAAATAAAATAAAATAGATTATCACGGTTTCCCCCCTCAGGGACCAGAATACCATTGTCAGTCTTTATGGAATAACACTGAGCTTGGAGAAAAGCTTACAGCTTCGATAGGTCGTTACAACATCCCAGGAGTGTACAATATTCACACTTTAAAGAGCTTGTCACAGCTCTTTTACTCAGGTAAACAGAAA
This sequence comes from Psophia crepitans, assembly GCA_013399095.1. Taxonomy (NCBI): domain Eukaryota; kingdom Metazoa; phylum Chordata; class Aves; order Gruiformes; family Psophiidae; genus Psophia; species Psophia crepitans. Next base: position 365,247 of record VWZZ01005325.1, on the reverse strand, counting down.
CAAACATTTAAACTGTAGGCAGAAACTCCACTGTAGGCAGATTCCAACAGAGGATTTATTTTTACTGCTGCTTTCATTTCCCTCCCCCCCACCCCCCAAAGGCTGTGTACATGTAGGTGACAGGAAATGTTCCCTATCTCTACAAAGACCTGAGAGGATGATTTCAAAGATTTCAGTAACTATGAAGTTTTACTTACTTTGGCCTTTCAAACTGTGTGTGCCCCTGATTTAGCTGAAAATGAAGAAGTCTGAGGCAAGCTACAGTTCCCTCCGTTAGAGAGTCCTCATTCTGTTTTTTCATGTGGAAATAGAGGAAGGTCATGTTACCCTAAAATATGTCCTTCTGGATCAAAGCCCTGTTGCTTCTGAGCCCCGGGAACTGCATATTGCAGTTGACCAGCCTCCAAAGTGCCAAGGCTTTTTCCTTTAATCCCAGCCATACCCACACCACAGCCAAAGCCTGCCCTATAAATTGAAGATACTCCCTTGTTCAGGAATCACTATTAGCTTGGAAAATGCCTGGTTGCTATTAAAAACTGCAGTTATGTACTTTGCAGCCCCATTTTTACATCATCCTGCTTCTAATTTCACAAGGGGGTGGATATTACCCCTGGCAGTAACATCTTCAATAGGTCCTGGTGCCACCCTTGTTCCCCAGCGTGTCTCTGCTGGGCAGCAACCCTTTCTGTGAAGCAACATGTGTTTGGCGAGCTGAATTTCTCCCCAGCAGTGCAAGGAGCTCAAAGGGAGAACTCAAGGCAACTAAATTGTCATCAGCTTCCTAAAGTGCTGTCCTTACTAAAACAAAAGCCTTGAGCAAGTACATTTTTATTTCACCCAAAGAGCTCTGCTATAGTAAGCCTGGCCCCATGCACAGCCAAAGCCTGTGTGCAGGTGGGACCCCACATGCCAGGACCCTCCTGCACCCTGCCACGTGCTTCTGGGTGCCCTCAGGCAGTCCGGTTGAAGGCAGGCTGTCAACACGGCAGCCAGCTGGTCAGGAGGCCTCCAAGCACACTGGGCTCAGTCCTGCTCGTGCTCTCACCCTTAGCTGTGGCAATGCTCTAACCTGAGTGCTGGGGGAGGGGGGTTAGTTTTCAAAGCATGCAGTAGAGCTTTTGACTGTTACGGGAGTGTTTTGGTGTGTTTTGACCACACTGGTAGCTTTTGGTTCGATTTAGCAGAACAGTATGGAGATGCTAACCATAAATGGGTGAAAAGCAACCAACCTGGCCCTTTATAACTCTTGCATTCTCCCAGCTTCCTCTAGTACTGTATCTATAGGAGGAAAAACCCTCAACATTGCAACTAGCCTTGCAAGTGTTTGCAGCTTTCTCCTGATGGGACCTGAGTGTCCTCAAGGCTGTGGCAGGAGCCTTTCCTCAGGGGATGGTGCGCTATCACCATGGCCTGCATCAGAGCACTCTGTGCTGTTGCCCAAAGCTACTGCTTGTGCATCACCACATGTATGCCAGGTGGCCCCAGGAACTGCTCTGTGCTGTTTGCAACTTCAGGCTAGTTTTGATTTGAGATAATGGAGTTCACCAAGTGAGCAGCACCAGTGGATGGATACTCCAGTGAAGAAAATCTTCAATGGAAACACAGTCACTGAGGTGGATCCTGTGGATGCATCATTTTCCAAAGTGGCTCAGTTAATGAAATCGTCTCACGTACCCACAGCTATTAGAATAAATTAGAGTTCCTATACTGTGCAGTGACAAGGCTTTGAGCTAACAAACATTAACCCTGTGAAATACAATTTTGCTCCACTCAGTTTTGCTATAGGAGCATTTAGTGACCTGGTGGACTTGTAAATCCCAGAAACATTCTTCTAGTCTGAGGTAATACAATTTCTTTGCAATGCATAAGTTGAAAGCCCCATAGTGAGAGAGACCTAAATTATGAGCATAAGGAAACACTCAAGAGAATCACAAATTAATGTACATACAAACATAAACGTAATGATCATTCCATCACAAGAACTTGAGTTTCAGGGTAAAAATGTCCATGTCAGTGCTGGAGAAGGGATGGAAACCCAGGCAGCTGAGGTGGACAGAGGTAGAAGAAATTAATTTAGCCAAACCTAGTTATGTTGGAAGGCAAGGTACTTCCCTCTGATAATGTTCATCTTCCTGACAAAAACAGCTCCAGAAGTTCCAGAGCTTTAAATTCCCTCAGCTGTGAGAGAAAGTGGTAGGTAATTCACTGCTCAGGACAAGCCACATTTGCAGGGAAGAGTGGAGAGATTGACGGAAAACACCACATTGCTACATCTACCTTATTTAATGGTTTAAAGGAAAGTTGAAGGTTTTTACTATTCCCATCAGAGCAATAGAAAAACCCAGTATTACAGGTGAGATTTTTAGTCATCCATACACATGTGTGTGCGTGCACACATGCTGTTCTGCCAACCCCATCAAACTGGAAATGGTTATTTCAGCCAGGACTGCATTGTTATAAGAAAGCCTTTTAGGTGGACAAGTTTACAGTTTAATTTCCTATAAGCCCAGTAAAAGAACTGAGAGAGAAAGTACAAATCAGGAAAAAAAGAAAGCTGGAATGGAATAAGCCTGTCGATCTGGCTCTTTTCAGCAGCACCCAGATTGACAAGAAAATCACTTACTGATTGACAGTTTAACAGGTATGAACCTTCCCAACATTGTCAGCACTGGTATTTTATCGAGGTATGTAATGGTAATCATATCCCACTCTTTTCGGCTGGGATAGAGTTAATTTTCACAGAATCACAGAATCACAGAGGTTGGAAGGGACCTCAAAAGATCATCTAGTCCAACCCCCCCTGCCAAGGCAGGGCCACCTACAGCACATCACTCAGGAACGTGTCCAGTCGGGCTTTGAATGTCTCCAGAGAAGGAGACTCCACAACCTCTCTAGGCAGCCTGTTCCAGTGCTCTGTCACCCTCACAGTGAAAGGGAGTTCCAGTTCCAGTGCTCTGTCACCCTTCACAGGAAGCTGGGAGGGGACAGCCGGGGCAGCTGACCCAAATCAACCAAAGGAATATTCCATACCATATGACATCTGCTCAGTATATAAGGAGGGAACTGGCTGGGGAGGAGGAGTCACTGCTTGAGGATAGGCTGGGCATCGGGTTCTGGGCAGTGAGCAAATTGCATTGTGTATCACCCACTTTGTATATTCTTTTATTAGTATTGTTGTTGTTTTCCTCTCCCTTTGCTGTCCCAGTAAACTGCCCTTACCCCAACCCACGCGTTTAACCTTTTTCTTCTAATTATCCTCCCCGTAATGGAGGAGTGAGTGAGCGGCTGCCTGGTGCTTAGTTGTTGGCTGGGACTAAACCACAACATCTTAATAGTGAAGCTAGAACTCAGGAAATACAACACTTCTCACAAATGGTATGAAACTGTAATTATACGTGGTATGAGGCTAGTAAGTCAGTGCTACCAGGATTGACTTTTGTGTCCCCATTTACCCATTTAAACGAACAATGTGGTTTTAATGTGTATGAAATGACAGTTTCTGTTCTCCACCTCGAGCACTAGGAAGTATTTGAAAGAAAACAATAGACATAAATCCATATTGTGCCGACAGTATAGCCATGTTCTGTTTTGAACAGGCTGTGCTCAACATCAGCTATTTTGAGCTGCTTATTTCATAAAGCTGCTTGTCCTCTCCATGTTGCATGTGAGTAACCAGCCCCAAGGCCGGCCGGCAACAGGATCACCCACCCATCAAATCCCCATACAGAGATCACAGCTGGAAGTAAAATCTTACAGATCCCCGTCCCAGAGAGCTGCCTGCCCATGCTGAGGGAGGGAGTGAAAAGGAACATGTGTTTCTCAGACAGACACATTTCCCCTGGGAATTAGGCTGAGCATATCCCACATATTTCACATAAGCTACTGAAGAGACCTCATTTAGTTAAGAGCTCTGAGTGGTTTGCTGGAGGGGTAGGGTCTAACTAGCCTGAGTGTAAGAAGGCATCATACCCTGTTCCTACCTCCCTGATCTTCCCCAGTCATCCAGACATTCACTTTTTAATATCAGCAAAGCAGTACGCTAAACTGGATTCAGGGGGTGTATCTTCAGAGAGTAACATATAAAGACCAAAAGCCGAAAGAAGAGAACAAGGAATCTCCTAAACCTCCCACCCAACACGAGGAACCTCCTCCAAGCCCACCAACAGCAGTCTTCAGAAAAACACAAACCCAGAACTAAACAATGAACACAATTATGTTTTGTGCTTGAAAAAACAATTAGATAAGTGATACTTCTAAGAAAGTAAACTTCTTCTATAAATGCTTGCTACAGACCTAAACACTTTCTGAAATACACCAGCTTGCAGCTGGAAGAAGAGAATGCTGCAACATTTCTGTGTAATCAATAAGAATTATGTTAAACAGTTTGATGGGGAGAAAGTGCAGTTTTCCTGGAAAAAAAATTCTAAAGAAAGAACTTGCAACTTTTTGAAACAAGACCCAGTGTCCCAGATGTCTCTGATAACACTAAGTAATTTCAAATGTTTCTTACTCTTGCTACGACTTGTTCAGCTTCACGGGGTTCAGCAAAAGCCAGCGTTTTTGCACAGACAGACTTCCACACAGTCGCTAGTATCTCCATTACTAGCTTGATCACAAATCTACTGAAAACAAGAAAACTTCTCCTCATTTTCCAGTGGGACTGAGTTGGACGGAACATTTTATGCAACTGGAAACAATGGCCAAGAATGAAGCAAAAGATTATTGAGGATTTCTTAGGAACAAACTGCAAGACACCATACAGGATTGACTCTTCATCATTAAGAAGAGTCAGCATCTTTTGTAAGTCCAGGATGCATTTTCTTTGACCTGCTATAACATTAACTACTCCAAGTTTTTGTATCCCTCTGATGTTATTACCCAGCCCAGTTTTGGAATGATGCTATCGTGTTCCTTTTTAGCTTCATTTCCCTTGTAAGGGACAGAGGAAAGAGGACAGAGATAGCAACAGAGAGTAAATGACATAAAAGGATGATATTAGTAAATATATTTGTTTCCTGTCAATCTCAATACAAACTGGAGAGAGGCGATAAGGAGAACCACTGCTCCTGTCCCCAGCCAGGGCCCGTGCTTCCAGTTGAGGCAGACAGAGGGAAAGAGCAGATGCCTCCCTGGGTACAGCAGAGACAGGACAACTGGCAGTTGCTTCTTCTTATGATGCACTTCATAGTAAACAGAAGTTATTTTCTTTTACAAAGCACACTGCTCTAACATTTCTTGTCTGACATAGGAGCTTCCCGCTCAGCCATGAGGTTTGTCTTGCCAGTCTTGGTAGCTTGGTAGCTGCCTTGTCTTACTTCAGTCTTGCCAGCTTGGTAGCTACCAAGCTTGGAAGACCCCAGTCAACAAAGGTTTAAGGCAGACTGACTGCAGATCCTACAGATCCTGTTAGCGAATCCTATAAGGAACCAGAGAAAACTTCGTTTGACAGAGCCTCTGTTTGCTGACTGAGAAAACCATGTTCATTCCCTCTCTGCATGAACTGACACACTGCTCTCTGAAAAAAACACGGGACAGACAGAAATTGGATGGATGTATCTTTGTCTATGTCTTTAAGATGATTAAATTCAGTCCTTGGATTGCTCAGCCACAACTGTCCTTTGGGGGAAAAAAAAAAAAGAAAAAAAAAGAAGAGGAAAATCTTGGAGAAAAGGGGTTCCTTGAAAAAGAAAACTTACTCAAGAAAGGATTTTATTCTGCATTTAGTACAGAACAGACTCTGAAATGCAGAATATCAGTTATGAAAACAGTTAAATAAAGTGTAGTCTGGTCAAGGCAAAAATAAAGATGAGTGATGTGCATATTTCAAATACATAGTCATATTATTGGTGGGGGGACGGTTGGACTAGATGATCCTTGAGGTCTCTTCCAACTTTTTCTGATTCTATGATTACGTGGCATATCCTTTCAAAGGAAAAGACTGTCAGGCTATGATGGATAGATCAGCTGCGTTAGACTTTCTGTTACCAAAATGTAGCAGTGAAATAGTTAACAAGTCTGGCTTGTACATTGTCATGAGCAGACTTCATTGCTAGCATCCCACTGAGATGAATGAAGGCAGCTTATGTCTAGTGTTATTGTTTCCATGTGTTTGGCTCCAGACTGAAGCCAGCATTCCCCTCAGTTTATACTTGAAAGGTTATCTCTGCCACCAGAAGAGACAGAAACTTTCTGTAAATATATGTATGTGTAAAGAGAAGGGCAAATACAGGTTAACTCCACTTATTCAGTTCCAGCTTTCCTGAATTAATGTTTTGATAGTTAGAGCAAAAAGAATTCTGTTTACAGAAGCTTCTGATTATCTGAGTGGCTGAGATGTCCCTTACAGCACATTTGCTCTGTTTTAAATAGACAGGGCGATCTGATCAATACTAACATAATTTTATCTCGTGGTTGATAATTTTTAGTCTTTTAGTCTAGGCAGTGAAGTACCAACTAACAAGGAACAGAGCAAAGTATGCAACAAGGAGTTGCAAACGGAAGAAAAAAAAGTGAGAGTGTAATTTTGAAAGGGAAAGGCAAACAATCTGCATTTAGGTAAATGAAAATACACTGCTTGTAACAATAGTGCTCCAGAAGGAAATTGTTTGTAAAGTGTGGAAGTATTTCAGCTGGCTTGAGTTTCACCACGTGATGCTCCCTAAAGCCTGGGTTTGTTTCCCTTTCTCCATCAGTAATCTACCACTGAAGTTTCTGCAGGGCAGGGTACACATAATTGTGCATTACCTGTGCTTCCCTGGAGATAAGAAGGATTCAGAAACAGCTTATTCAGATCGTTATTTTTACCCTACCTTGAAAATTATCCGTCTTCTTTGAATGACAGGATTCAGATAAAGGGTAATTACGAAGTATTTCTCTTAGGGAACAATAAAAATGCTCAATACAGTGTCTACAGCAATGTCTATTTTTGCTTTTTGCTGAATCCAGAACTCTTCTGATAGAGTCTCATACGTACTCCCTAGCTATAACGCTGTGTGGTTCTTATTTTCTGTGATACTAGCTGATCACTCAGGGCTTTTCCTCTGTAGAACATAAGATTTTTACTTTATTCTAAAACTGATCTATGAGGATATCATTCCACAGACTATTTTATTAGACATCTGGCAAGAAAGGAGGTAATACACTGACAAAGGTGAGGTAGGAATGGTATTGCAGCACCTAACTTCTAGACGCTCCCTTCTCTTAAGGTAGTAAAAGCCTGACACAGGGACCCATCAGCATTGTATCCAGGTTCAATTCAATTCCAGCCTTGTCCTGAGCCCACAGTTTCTTGTCAGCAAGAGGCCTCCGAGAGCTTAGCACTACCATGAGGAAACATGGGCTTAGGTGGAATTTAGCATGTCTGAATGTGGTCCCTGGAAGCTTAGAGCATCAGACCCACAAAAGCCAGTCTGCAGACTGGGATGCAGACCTGTCAGCTGACTGGAAATGGGAAAGAGGGGGTTATGCCTTAAGCTTGGTCCTTTTCAGGAACAGATCCAGAACAGGATTTTAACACTTCTGTGGGAGGTCCCTCTTTAGGCACCTTAGTCCAAAGCTGAAGTCAAGATATCATTATTCATGTACCCAACAGCAAAAGCATAGGCCCCCTGAGGGGCAATATTGCCCAAAAAATGATAGTTACTTGGATAAGTTAGGGCTGGGTGGATAATTTGCGAATTACAACTTTTGCTGTAGGAACCAAATGTTCACAAAGGAAGGAATAAATCTAATAAATATATAAAATACATTAAAACATAAAGCCCCTACTATTAATTATGATTTTTTTTCTCTTTTTCATGGATTTCTAGTTTCCACAACTGAATTTGCTAAACAGCCAGAGACAAGGTAAATTCTTAAATGTGAAAATGTTCTAATAAGTTTTTGCTACAGGAAGCCTTTGGCCACCTCAGAACCGAAAGCAGCGGGCCTTTTTCTCATCCAGCCTAAAGTGACATGAGTGCCACACTGATCTACACGCAAGAACCCATCATACAAAGAGCTGCTCCTCTGTTCAGCTTAATCCCATGAAATTTCACTAGCACTGACCAACATAGCTATTCAGATCCATTAGCAATGTCAGTCCTCTGGTGCTAGTACAACAAGCTTTAGCAATAGCTGTTCAGTGAAACTCAAAGCTGTGCATGATGGGTGTTCAAAACTTCACTAACCTGTTTGTTGTTTGTCAGTTCAAAAATGACATTTTCTGAGAGTCGTCATGCAAAGTTTGAAAGGTCTTGCAGAAAGCCTGTGAGGTCTGAGCAGTGAATGCAGATGTGCTGTTCCAGAGAAGATAAGCCAAAAAAAATTGGGACAGGGTGACTTGGAAAGGTCTGTCCTTTCCATTGTTGTTCTGGTGGCATATTGCTTGAGCAACCTTAATTGCCTCTTAATGAAGGTTTATTTTGACGTGGGAAGCAGGAGTGAACATGATTCTTGATTTTTTTAAGAGATACTGAAAGAACAGGCTAAATCAAATTTCTACCGTAAGTTAATGACAACAGAACAGAAATAATGAGGTTAAAGCAGCAGCAGAGAAAAGTTAGCCTAAATGGAGAACTCTTCATCTGTAGAGTTACAGAGAAATGGATTTTATCATAGCAAGCTGTGTAAACATTTTCATCAAAAATATGGATGCTTAGATTAGATACTTTTCCAGTGAAGATGGTTCCCAGGATAACAGGTTCGAGATGCGGGATGGACTAAATGCCCTCCCTCTTTCAGCTAGGTCTCAGTCCATTCTTCTTTATGTACATCATTCTCCTGTCCTTGAATGACTCAAGAAAAACTACTAAAATTCCTTGGGCTATTTTATGGCCCAGCTTTTACTCTTTTGTTTCCATGACCAGCCCTTCTCAATCCTTTGGGACCACAAACTCTGTCTCCCTTGGCTGCAGAAATTTAATAAGAACCAAATTTTGATCTTGGTTGCATCTGTTCAGCCCCAGTCTAACAAATAGCATTATGTGAGTGAAATGGTAATTAGAAAAGAGAGCTAAGGTTAAGTGTGAGGTGAATCTTTCAGTTTCTCTCACACTTTTAGGGCTCAGGTTCTCCTGTATGGCTACATACCAAACAATATTATGTTCCCAACAAGAAGGCAGTAATCTTCTCTAGGATGCAGGCTTGGAGCTCTTTTGGCTGCTGGGCAGTGAATGTAGTGGCTTGGCAGCATGGAGCCAGAGCAGCAAGAGCTTCAGCCTGGATCATCTACATGAGTTCCACAAATATCAGCAAATTTAGTCCACCACCTCCAAAATTTGAAAAGATCTATTTCAGCAGAAACAAACTCACAACAGAAGTGCATGCAGAAATGAAAATAATATCTGAAGGGAAGAGAAGGGATTTTGAGCAGCTAACATTGCCTGAATATGTGAGAGTGTCTATTCTGCTTTTGCTTGTATTTGCCCAGGGCTCACCTGAGAGGGGAGGCACAGTCACTGAAATCAAGGGAATTAAGGTGCTCCTTTGCACTACCCCCCAAGGGACATCCACATCTGCAAAATAAACTGCAACAAAAGGCAGACAATTGGGTCATCCATCCTCAGTGGAGTGAGGAAAGGTGGGCCACCCATAGTGGCTTACACAGACACGGGCTTTCCTTGTGCTCAGGACAACCACAAAGGCAGGGTCTGTTATGTCTTGAGGTGTGAGCTGAGCAGTGGAAAACAATGAGAACATCATTTCCATTGTGCTAGCATTGCACAGCAAACACTGCAGAGGTCTCTCCTCTCCTCTCCTCTCCTCTCCTCTCCTCTCCTCTCCGTTAAAGCCATCAGTGTAACAGCTGGAGGGGACACACATGAAGAAAATGCTCCATCATGGGGAAAGGAGGCACCTTCCAGCTTCCAGGGAGGGAACAGGCAACAGAGAAGTCATGTCACACCCGTGTGTGATGGTAGGCTCTACAGAAATGCCCAAAAACCAGTTTCAAATCCTCTCGAGCCTGGAAAATTGCTTTAAGAGCTACATCAGCGTTTTCATCTTTAGCCATGCAAATTGTAGGATATGATACCTGGTCTTTAAAATCTCTTTCAAAAACACTTCCATGTGAGAAGACTTCTGCAGGGACCACAGGCACTTTGCACTAACTGTACTAGAGACCTACCAGTTCTTATGTTACAGATGAACACCCATATGGTACCTTATTTTTCAGGTCTTCTTATCACTTATGAAGACTTTGAGCACTTGTAAAAGTCTAGTTGTCTTCCTCCTGGAAAAGAAGATTTAGTTTGTGGCTGTTTCCCTTCAGTTTGGAGCACAAAGATAGGATTCTGTCAACATCTCAGAAGAAATACTTAAAAATTTAATTACTTTCCCCATCTCTGACCACATGGCTACTTAAAAAACAGCTGCAATGGAGTGATCACAGTCCTGTGACAGCATGCTGCTTTAAGGAGTCTTCAGGTCAAGCAAAATCATATAAAGTAATAAAACTACTAAAAAGTTGGGACATCAAAAATAGGAATATATGATCCTTTTTCTGCTTTTCACTGAGCTCTTGGTTTAGAATCTGTACTGGAACTACCGTATTTCCAGGGGGAAAAAAAAAAAAAAAAAAAAGGAAAGTTTTTTAGGTACAATGTAAGGTGTCGAGTTTACTGTTTGGGATTTATGAATGTTTGTGTCCAGTTTTCCTGGACAAATCACAGCTATGAAGAACAGTGTTCCTGTCAGGTAAGATTCAGTCAGTCAGTGTTTGTGGGGTGTCTGGACTGAAGCCCCTGTGTTTATGGTATGCAGAGAAAGTATGTTTGCAAAATTCTGGCTAAAAATACAGGGGTGCCTACCTGTCAGGGACTATGTGTCTGGATGACTCTACTTTCTGTACGTCGACAGAGAGGACAGATGGTGATGCTATAGGCATCTTTTACCTGCTTTGGGGAAGGAACAAGAGGGAGCCAAGTGATTGGGAGCACCAGTCCCTTCTCTCTGTCCGTCCTGCCCTTCCTGGGAGGAAGGAAAGGACTCTGTGTGTCCCTCAAGCTGTGCTTGTACACTACTAACAAGATACTAGATCGAACCGAAATGTTTCTAGTTGTTACACTTCAGCCCCTATTTTTAAAAGACATTTGCCCTTACAAGGAAAACAGCCTGAGAGAGGATTTTGTGACTGCCTGTTGAATTTTCTACACTGTTTTGGAAAAAAAATAAATCTACAATTCCATTATTTGTATGGAGAAAAACTTGGAGCATTGACAACTGTCGGAATCTTCTCTCAAAAATCATTGGAGATTTTTTTTCCTGTAGGCTGAACTGGAAGAGACCTACTAATGTGGCTTGTACAAAATGGAGCAGTTAAGGAAGAAAGGTAAAACAGATGTATTTGGGGTCTCCCTTGGTTTGGGCTGCCGGAGCCCAGTGATGCTGAGTGATGCTGGCTGCTCTGAAGTGGCTGGCCGCAGCTCCCGCCCGCCTTCACCACGCTGCCTGCATGAGGGTGTGGTGTGGAAGGAGCAAGAGGAACCCTCCCTGACCCAAGGATAGGTCTGCTGATGGCCAAGACATCTAGACAGCGGGCAGTGACAGAAATCTTCCATAATGCATCCTAACATCTGGCCCATGTAATCTTTTTCTGGTTCAGCCAATGCTTTTTGTCATGTGAAAATGCTAAAAACAGATCCAAAGCCTCTATGTATAATTGAGGCTGTAGCTGTTGTTTCTTTTTTTTATTATTTGAGAAAACCTTTATAGCTCCCTTTAGTTTTTGCTGCTCATGAATTATAAGTCAGCTCTTCAAAGCAGAGCAATGCAGCTTTCTGGTGCTGGGAGCTGTCACATCTCCTGTAGGAAGATAGACAGTTTGACGGCTCCAAGCTGTATAATTGCAACAAAGAAAGGATTCACTTCTTTGTCCTTTCTAGGGCACACAATAGGAAGAGATGGACAAGCTGTCTTCACACTGGCCCTCAAAAACATATTTCCATGCTGTCCATTCTAGCTAATTGCTAATTTCTATTGAATGAACAGGGCAAGGGTAGGAGCAGCACAGACCTTGTTGTGTTGGCTTACTTTCCCACAGAGGACTTCACGTGTTACCTCCAGAAAGTTCAAGCTCTTGTAGATGCTACGTGGGTCTACAGCCACTTTCTCCAGGCTACTTGGAAGGACAGGCTAATTGGGAAGAGTGCAACCTTGTTCTCTTGTGATCACAGGGAGGAAGGAGGGGGATGGTAATAGGGGCATTTTGAGGATAGAGAGCCATAGCTTTGCTATGAGTAGGGATTGTCCTGCCGGAGCCTCCCAGCATGTCCCGTTTGCAGCTGGCAGGCAGCTGCAGTGGTGGGACTGTCCATAGCTCTGCCAGCACCGGTGGGAGAGGCTGCAGCTTCCTGAATGCTGGCAGAGTGTGCCCCTGCCCAAAGGCAAATGAACCAGTAGCTCTGGGGAACAAAGGAGTTCATGGGTATGGAGGTCAGAAGGAGGGTGTTATAGGACCACTGCGGGTTGTTAAGTTCCCTTCCTGGCCTTCTTGGTTTTGGCTGCTTTCATCTCTAGGGGCAGAGTGCCCTGTCTATGTTTTCATAGCCTATAATAACAGATGCTTTTTAATGAGTGCACAGACAGCCTATTGTCTGGGTTTGTGCCTCAGAACTGCATGGTGGGAAGGGCTATTGGCACTTGCTTTTGTTTACTCTGTTTCTAAGGATGTGTGGTCCTTAGAAGGATGGGGGCCTTTCTGTCTTTCAGGTGCTTTTGTGGGCCGGGCCAGGCCAGAACATAGCCTGTTTGCATTATGTTGGGTTATTATAACCCAGCTCCCGCCACTGCCTGAGAAGGACCTCTAGCTACATTTAATCTGAACAGACTCTGAAGGTATCCAAATGGTCCCAATAAACAAGGGTGGCCTATCTGAAAATATTTTCTAGTTGTGAACATTGCAGTGTAGGCTGAGCCTAGTTAGAAAGTCTGGCTTGTATGCACATATTTTCTCTTCTTTTAGTGTCCCAGCGGGGCAGAGAGTCCCTGGAAGGCTATCAAGCATGGACTGGCTTTCAGAGCTTACTCCTTGCCAGCAGTCTCTCTGTTTGAGGCCAGTAAAATTTGTTTGCACTTGACAACAATAGAGTATTTTTGCGCTTCGCAGTGTGTCTCCTCGGGACTAACTGCTGTTTGGGAAGGCCCTTAGGTCTATCCCTCCCCTTTATCCCATGCAGGATGAAGACACCACCCCTTCATGCCCTGTCTCTAGAAGATAGTGACTACTATAAACACTGGAGTGGGCTTACAAACTGGCTGGAGAGGAGCTGCTTCCAAGCACAGACCTAGGAGGCGTCAAAGGATAGATAAAAGCTGGAAAAGTGGAACTTGGCTCTGAAGTCAGGGCAACAAAGATGGTGAAGGGTCTAGAGGGGAAGACATATGAGGAGAGGCTGAAGTCCCTTGGCTTGTTCAGCCTGGAGAAGAGGAGACTGAGGGGAGACCTCATGGCGGCCTACAGCTTCCCCACGAGGGGGAGTGAAGGGGCAGGCACTGATCTCCTGCCTCTGGTGACCAGCGATAGAACCTGAGGGATGAAGCTGTGGCATAGGAGGTTTAGGCTGGATATCAAGAAAAGGTTCTTCTCTGAGAAGGTGGTCGGGCCCTGGAACAGGCTCCCCAGGGAAGTGGTCACGGCACCGAGCTTGGCTGAGTTCAAGAAGCACTGAACAATGCTCTCAGTCATCTGCTCTGATTGGGCTGGCCCTGTGTGGAGCCAGGAGCTAGACTTGACGATCCTTATGGGTCCCTTCCAACCTGGGGTATTCTGTGATTCTGTGATTCTAAGTCAAATGACTCATGGGTGAAGGTTGTTCTTTGAAGAGGCATTGAAATGTGGTAGGAGTGTGGAGCAGCTAGCTGTTCTTCCTGCAGAGCTAGAGGCAGATCACCTGAAGAAATCCCCTCTTGTTCCCCCCTTTGCCCACACAGCCACTGCTGCCCACGTCAAGGGGCCAAAGGAAGAAGGCTGATCACTTATGGGGGAGGAAGGAAATAGGAGAACTTCCAAGGGGCCAACTAATATTCCATCTATCCTGCTAAATAATGCGTGAGAACATGTTTTTTTGAGTGGTGGGATGGGAAGATGACATGTCCCCCTGCAGCATGAATCTTTCTCTTCTACTCCCCTCCCTGCTAGAGATTTTAAATTGCTTAGTACAGCAAAGGGCGTTTCACCAGTCTAGTGTAGCACTGAGAGGGGCCAGGCCCTAAGCATTGCAAAAGTTTTTCCTCTCCCTCTCTGTGGTCATCAGGGAAGCTTTTGGATTATTCTTTCTTTCTAGCCTTATGACATAACTGTGGATGCTAAAAAAGTCAGGATAGGCTGGAAAGTAGGTCATGGGGTTGTGCATAGGACTGACATCGTACGGCAAAGGCAAAGGGGCAGAGCCTTCCTAAAGGGTGCCGTAATGAGCTGTGAGACACGTTTTTCCTGGGACCACCCAAATTCTGTGCAGCAGGGTCTTCCTCGTGGCAGTCTAAGGTGCCCTATGAACTTGTGAGAAAAGCTCCTTCACCAAGATGTGACACCCTTGTGGGCACAGCAATCTGCAAATCGGCTGGGCAGACCCCCTGTGAGGGGGAGACTAGCGTTACGCTCGTGGGATTGCCAACCTGACAGCTTGCTGTCCGTAGCTCTTCTCTCACTCACAGTGTCTTCAAAACCTCACACAGATTCCTTCTGCTGTGCTGGCGCGTCGGTTCTAAAACCCTTATAAAATAAAATACTGTTCCTGAGAAGAATAAGTATTACAGGTCTTACAATCCAGAAAAGTTTTCTAATAATTCAGATCTACGTTGCCTAAATTATTTTGTAATGCTAAGAAAATGTCAGCATCTCTATTTCACAAAAATGATCAGAGCGTGTTATATTTAATACAGTTGTCTAAAATACTACACAACACATTTTACTACTATGCAATAAAAAAATAAAGAATGTGAACAGTTATATCTTCCTCAAGCTGAGCAGCTGGATCATTTTTTTTAAATCTTAAGAGCTTGATTTGCCCGGTGCTTGTAAGAGACAATTGAACTTAATGATCTACACTCAAAAAATGACCTGTGATTTTGAGAATTTTAATTTAACGGTTTCCCTATTTGAAATACATTAGAAATGTTTTACTGTTCAAATTGATGGGATTTGGTGGTTCTTGAAAAGCAAAATGGAAACATCTTGAGGAGACAGAGCCAGCTTTTCCCGTATAAAAGGCTGACATGTCATACTAGGGTAAAGCTATTCTTACAGATCCATTTGCCTTTTGGTTTGAATACATATATAACTAATTGCAAAAGGTGCCTCACTGAGTTTTTAAACAGGAGAACTTAAATTTTGGAGAAGAAATGAGTATTTTAGTTAAAGCACAACTAAAATCAGTTTCTGATGATGCTTCCTAATTTGCACAATAGCATGATATGACATTGCCATACCGTTTCACTTCCATACTAGATAATTTGTATGGTTAGTTCAGTAAAAATTAGAAGCTTTAACAAAGTTTTCTGGAGCATTTATAATCTAAGATTTAAAATTGCTGACAACATAGAAAGCCTGAAGGGGTAAAGGAGAAATACCAGTAGAAACCTTCTTATGACTCGTGTTTTTCATTGCATGGACACATTTTTTTCAGGAAGTAGTTCATATACTTATTTAGTTTTGGAAAGGATTATTTGTTTGAAAGGGATACAGAACAGCTTTGGCTGCCTGTCACTGATAAATCAACTTTTCTGGACGTTGACTGACTCCTTCGGAGCTTTGAAATGCGTTTGCTTAGCTGAACAAGATAATGAAAAGCAACCAGTCTGGCCATTAATTATATCGTTAGTCATATTTAAGTCAGCATTTACCACACCGCAGTGCTCTTGCTCCTGTTGCATGCGGGGGCTCCATATACTGGCGCTGAAGTCAGTTAGATGGTTCCCATGAAGCAAGCATGCAGAATTCAGTTTTCGACAGCAGTCTTGCTGCTTATTTCAGGCCCTCATAGCAAAAGCTGAGTAAAGCACAGCAAGATAAAATCAATTAGCAGTTGAGGCCTGCGCGCAAAATATTTTCGTGCTAGGGATTCAGTGCATTGCTCTCGGTATAAATATCATGGTTCGTTCCATTCGTTAATACAGCTAAACAACGGGTGTTCCCTAACAAGGGACGTCCTTATACACGCTATTTTATGCATCTTGGTAAGCGCAGGCAGCATTTACTCTTGACAGCTACAGATCAAATTACAAGCAAGCCACAGAGAATTATGTTTCTGCAGGGGGGGGACCCTTAGTCCCCCACTGGGCTCCTGTGAAAGAGGTGGCCAAAAGCCAGCTAACTTTGCTCCCCAACTGCAAGCAGCCAGGCTGCATTACGCTGCTGGCAGCGCTCAGCATCCCCGAGGAGGTTTTTCTGAGCAGAGTCCAAGCGCTTGCAGCCACCACCCAGGGCTGCGCGGTCTGGTCTGCAGCTGGGGGAAGCTCGCGCTGCAACTCGTGGCCAGGGTGGCGTCCAGGAGAAGACCCAGCCAGGGCAGCTGGAGCCTCGCCTCTTCCAGCCACCAACGTTGCTCCTGCAGGACACGTTGGTGTGGGTGCCACCACGTCCACGCCTGTCTGCTCGCGGTTGTTCTCACGGGCTGGGGGAACATTTCACACAGGCGCTGCCTGCAGCATTGTCCTCCTGGCTACACCGCGTGAGGGGCACTGGCCTGCTTAGGGTGCAAGAGCCCAGGCGCTTGCTGCCCCGTTCACCCCTGCCTGACAGCACTTGGACTGATGACAGAGTGCGTCCCCATCTCACGTTCATCCATAGAGAGGAGAGTAGGTTATGCTGCAAAAATGTGCTTCACGCAGATATAGCTGCGCTCTCACAGCCGATTTGGTAAAATTGGCAACCCAGCGATACAGGGTACAAAGCAAGTTTATAAAATAAACCTTTATTGTGTACAAATGATGAAGAGACTGTAGTATTATCTGAGGCCATGACTTAAATGGGGGTGGTGGTGGGGATGCCTTTACCAATTTCTATTCTGACAGTTATCGTTTACAATTACCGTCTCCATTGTTCACCAAAACGTTTGCAGCCATGCTTAATATTGCTTTTCAAAGTTGCAGCTGATGTTCATTTGTGCTCTATGCCAATACTCTTCTCCTGCAAGACATATGGGGTTTTATATGTATACATATATTGTAAAACTGGTATTTCTTTAAAGGCCTGGTGGAACATCTCAAATTCTAGTAACGAGCTTGGCAAGGCTGCCCTTTAAAAGATTCATGAGTGACCAGGGAAGATTTTTGTGGGTTTTTTTTTTCTTTCTTAACAAAGTACCCAAGATGGCTGCAGCTCTATTAAAAATCCATCCTAATGACTGTTTAGGTAGAGTTCAGTGCCAACTTTCATTTTAGCTTCAACTTAGCACCTCTCATTAATTTCTTACATTCTTCTGGGACTGAGGATTTCCATATTTGGTTTTACTCTTGGATTATGTCAGAAAAGTTTGAACAAAATTGTTTCAGCTAAATGAATGTGAAAAAAAAAATATCTTCCATATGTTGTTATCGAAATCTTCTGCATCTGTTTAAGTCAAAAATGGCAAGCCAGAAATCTTTATGTTGGCTTACGATATAGTCTCTTCAAGAAAACACTCTTGGGTTGAAGAAAACTGGTTAAGTAGTTTTAAATCAACTTGTCATTTTTCTGCATACTATGTAGATCTCTCTCATTTTTCCCCTCTCCCTTTTTCTTAATTTAGTTTTAAATCACCCTTGTTTAAAATGAGTTTGCCAGGGATTCATTTACTAAGAATATCTTTAATGACATCTCAGTTATGGATACATTTGTCAAGAACCCCAGCTGTTAAGGCCAGTTGATTTGAAAAAGCCAGAGTGGATGCCATTGCTTCAGTACATGAGGGATGAAAATGTTTAGCGTGTACAGTTAGCTCTCTTTCCCAGTTCATACCAGTTTAAGCATCAGACCTGATGACCTTACTTAAATCAGTACAATTACATAATTTTGCATGTGTACCTCAGACTGTTTCTTGCTCTTTTTATCTAAAACATACAAAAAACAGGCTAGTTAGAAAAGTTGACAAATACCCACTTAAAAATCAGAAAATCACAAAGGCTGAGGTTGTTACAACAGTGCTAAGACTTCACACCCTCTTTATATTCTTATAAAGCTTACAACCCACTTTGAGAAAAGCCCATGTTTAGGAAAAATATAAGCCTTTAAACTCAAGGACTTAAATACAGGAAAAAGTAAGACTTAAGGTAGCTTATTCTCTGGTCCACTAAGTATTTAATAATTTGGAGTCCAATGGGATGGCCTCAATGAAACAGATATTAGCTCTCCCTTTCCCATTCCTTCTCTCCTGCAAGAGTGAATACATTGGGGAGAGGGGGGAGGACTTTTCTGTGAGATGGGTATTCAGATCAATTCAGCCAGGCATGTAAGCTTGCCAGCAGTTCCCAAGAGCCCTCTAACTCTTAGCTATTGTAAAAATAAGTAAAAAAAAACATATGTAGAAAGTCCCCCACATCCTTCCTTTCCTCTCTTTGCTGTGTTTCCCACTGGCTAAACAGGGCAGCTGGGAGCAGGGCATTGGAAATGTCTTTCCCAGGTAGCTAACTTTCTCCAGACATTCTAAAGGGAGCCTAGACATCAAATCCCTGTGTGAAGTCAAGAAGTTATGTTATTCCTCCTTATACACAGAGAACTGCAGCGCAGAGCGATTTAGAACAAAATTTCTAAATGGTCCACTACTTCTGCATTCCTCATTCTTCTGTAAAAAGCCCTTGAATACTAAAGGACGGACTCTTCCCATTTTGCTAGGCTAGACTGGTAAATATTCAGACAATCTGACAAAAACCTCACCACAAAATACTTCTGAAATATTGGACTAATCATGTGCCCAGTGGCAGAGACAACGGCGCAGCACATCTCCCAGGAACTCCAGTCCAGTGCTTCGAGCGCACAACAGCCCTTTCCCTCTTTCATTCCTACTTTGCTACCCGAATTATAGGGATGTAAGATGTAAGAGACGTCAACCTCATTCTGTTCTGTTTTGAGGCACACTGCAGCACTGTTTTATTTGCTGATCTACTGCATAAATAACCATGTCTCCAGAAGTTACAGGCATATGGGGGGTAGCTACTACTGAAACCCCAGTGCTGGCTGAAGCAGGCACATTACAAAAAATCTTTCATGCTTAGGATGACATTATCAAAGCTTCCATGAAGACTGTGTTTGTTAAAAAATGCCAAGTTAAGTTTTCACACATAACTTTCTTTTTGACTGTTTCTCAACTTTGACTTTGTACTTTGTTTGCATTTCCTTGTTTTAAGGGGAAACTGGGCTCACAACAGCTATCTGAAAGTTTCAGTCCCACATGTTGTTCTAGTGGATAAATGAGAATTTTTGATACTTAAGAAAGAAAAGGGGAAAAAATGTTTGTTCTGAAGTGTTCAGACTGACACTGAGCCCAGGCAATCTCAGTTTCCACTTCAATCAGACTGCGGTGATTACTGCCCACGGAGTCATGGAAATCCACCACACTCCCTGTTGGCACTTGGGTGATTAATGAGATGACATGCACAGAAGCAGGTGGCTGAATTTCTCTTCAAATAAGACTAGTTACATTCATAGAAGAGTGTTAAAATCTATACAGTAGGAGAAAACACCAGTGAAGTAGAGTGTGTCCCCGGTAGACACAACATGTAATGACTGAAATGGCGATGGAGCACCTAACACAATGTTCCCTGAAACCCACAACCTATTCAGATGTGGTCAGTGCAGTGAGGTAATCTGATTAATCTCTGCTGCTGGTCGGCTTGTTACAGGGGTGCATTTGCCATTGTGTACAGTTGCACTTTGCAACACTATTTACGTATATAACATATTTGCTGCAGGTTTATCAGAGATTATAACATATAGCTATACTTGTAGGTATGCAATTGCTACATTTAGCAGATGGTCTTTGTACCTTTGGTCAACACCGCCGCTTAATTCAAGTGGTTTAATGCCAAATGCTAAAGGACTGGGACACTCTTACTGGTAAACCAGTTTCTCCTCATGAAACCAGAATGGCAATCAATACTTCATTGCTGTCTTGTTTGCAACTCTTTTTCTATACAGACTATAGATTTTAATGGGGATCTCATTTTTTCGCTGTGAGTGTATAATACCTAACTCAATAGAGTCCACCCTTTAGACTGAATAGTTAACATGAAATGGAATAGTATATTATTATTTTATAAAATAAAAATTAAAACCAATTGATTTATTTCCAAAATCTGTTTCTGCTTAGAGACCTTACTGATAACCACATTAAGAATAATATGTGGCTCTGTTAGTGCATGTGTATTTTTGTTTAGTTGGATGTTTATACATATGTATCTCATGAGGTAAATTCTGGACAACTGTTATTGTACCCTCCCTTTCCTGTACACCAGCTTAACTTTTACTGAAACACAAGACAAAGATTTTCCTGGTCTCTCAAGACCTTTTGAAAATCACTGCATTGAATTAAAAATCTAAAGCAAAGATATATAGGTAGGGAAGGGATCTTGAGCTATGCTTTTGACCACCACTGGCATTAAGGTAGGATAAAGACAGAATGTCCCTTTCAGATTATCGGTTCTAAATTCAAACAAACCTCCACAGGAAAGAA
Source organism: Psophia crepitans (assembly GCA_013399095.1). Lineage (NCBI taxonomy): Eukaryota > Metazoa > Chordata > Aves > Gruiformes > Psophiidae > Psophia > Psophia crepitans. Next base: position 344,623 of record VWZZ01005325.1, on the reverse strand, counting down.
GATTTTCCACAATTTTCCTATTATGTAATCTGTTAGATTATTGAATTATGCTTGCAGATAGAAATCCTTTTCTAAATCTTAAGCAAGATCCTTTTTCTTACAAACTGTACTAATTATTAACTGGTCCGACCTCCAGCTGACAGAGAGAACAACTGACTTCCCTTTATTATAACCTTTCACATGTTGAAAAAACAAACTAAACTCCTAGTCCTCCAAACAGCTCCTTGTCCGGAGTACACAGACCCAATTATTTTCTTTGTAAACCCTGTGTGTTGCTTTCCTGTGCAATTTCCATATTGCCTAAGATTGTTCGTAAAGTTCATCTTTCTTGAAAGATGCTCAAAATTACCTTGTTGAGCCCTTGCCTCTGCACTTGGAAGAGGACTAATGCTTGATTGATACTGCCTGTGAGCCACCTCCAGCCCAGGCTCCTTTCCTGTTGCCTGGGTAGTCCCCATTTTCTGTTTCTGGTTTGGATTTCTTCTCTTTCCTGAAGCATAGCCCTTTGCAGGACTTCTGCTTGAGTTTTGGATCATGTCACCAATTTACCATCATGTGAAGTCCAACAGTATTCAGAGCTCCCTTTAACGTGTGCTTCCATTTCTCCCAGTATAGCAGCAAGCCATTGGCTGCTATACCTTGAGGTTATTTTTCTCAGCTGACTTTGCTCAGCACCTCTTTTCCTAGTTCTTATTTACCTGGGTGTGCTTACGAGAACGTTGCACAAGACAGCACTGAAAATATTAGTGAAGTCACAGCTCCTGACTCCCATTGAACTACCAGCCTGGATGTACTGTCAGACTTGCCATGTTTTATTCTTGTGAGGCTGATCTTGACTATTTCTTACTGTTTTATTGCCCTATAAATGCATTTGTTCTAGTGTATTTTCAGTTATCTTAGTTGGCTGCTTTGTCTGTAATTTCCCTGGTCCTCGCTTCATAGTGTTGTGGTTCCACCACACGCCCACGTCTCATTGTCCTTCTGCCAGTCCCTCCCTTTTCTTCTTTTTTACTCACCAAACTCTTCTCACTCCTCTTTTCCCCCAGCTCTTTTGTGAAACCATACCTAAAATCAGTGTTGTATTTGCCTTTCTCCAGTTCTCCAGACTATTACATTTCTTTTTGTTGTCAAAAGCTCTCACTAATGGCTCAGAAATTGTTTGGCTAATTTCCGAATGCTGTGTGAAATCCTTTGACTACTACTTTTTTTTTAATTATTAACTTATTCTTTCCTCCTTTTGGCATGTTGTACATAGAGTTTTCCAAGTTTAACACTCTTGGTAGCAACAAGTGCTAAATGTCTCAGTGGTTACGTTGGCTATAACAATTTTAGGGAAATTCCCTCCCATAGCTCTCCCATGCTGCTAGCAATACAGAGACTATAAATATAGCCAAACCACAAGCATTTTTACCACTTTAGCTGATTTATGCAACATGATGGTGAAAATATCACCAGACAATCCCTGCACTGCCATTCCTGTCTGTGTCAGAGGAAAAGTTGGACAAGTTTTTAAACTTGTGATTTTCAGGTAAGTGCCTCTGATAAATTTGGCACGGTGAGCTAGAAACGATAGTGAATACAATCAATTTAACAAACCAGAGAGGCCATTTTCTTTCAATGTCATGTGAAAATAAATATGAAAAATCTCTAAAAGATGTGCTTTCTCTCCTATTTAATGCACAACATACACATGCATCTCATCGGGCTGTTCAAAAAGGAGGCTGAGGGGAGACCCTATCACCCTCTACAACTCCCTGAAAAGAGGTTGTAGCCAGCTGGGTGGTGGTCTCTTCTCCCAAGTAACAAGTGATAGGACAAGAGGAAATGGCCTCAAGTTGTGCAAGGGGAGGTTTTTATTGGATATTAGGAAAAATTTCTTCACTAAAAGAGTTACCAAGCACAGGGGAAGTGTGCTTGGTAAGAGTTACAGGCTGCCCGGGGAAGTGGTTGAGTCACCATCCCTGGAGGTATTTAAAAGATGTGCAGATGTGGTGTCTAGGGACATGGGTTAGTGGTGGGCTTGGCAGTGCTAGGTTCATGGTTGGACTCTATGATCTTAGAGGTCTTTCCCAACCAAAACGATTCTATGATTCTATGACTCACAGCATTTCAGATGATGGGTCGGAATCAATTTCCCAGTAGTTCCGTTCTCTTGTTTTTCTATAGCAAGTCAGCTAGAATACATACATTTTCTTCTGATATCTATACTTTTAAAACAACAATTTGAACTGTGCAAACTTCTTATTAATACTCTTATGAATCACAAATAATAACTGGAAAATCCAGCGTGTTAAGGCACTTTCTTTATAGAAAAGAAAATCCATAAAGAATCTTCATTTCTGAGCTTTAATATGCCAATATTTAATAAAGGTGAGGATATATTTTGCTAAAGAATGAACAGCCCCAAAAGAAAATACATAGATCTACAAGCAAATATTCTCCCTAAACTAGGCACCTCCCTTCCCTCCTTCCCAAAAAGCCACACCACTCCCAGGGTGGGAATCGCTGCCAGTGCACAAAGCTACCCAAAGGAGTGAAACGTCTTCTAATTTCAGTACATGAAAACAGCCTCAAAGTGTCACTAGAGAGCTATCGATAAGCTGGTTCTAGCTGAGGTTTGAGGCTTCGTGATCCTTTCACTGAAGAGCCACTTCTAATTTCATCCTTCTTATTGCTGAAAGTGCCCATCACTATGTATGGTGATGAAAATGCCCTGGCCACTTGTACATGGATGGCAGGTCTTTCAGTATCACAGTTCAGGTTTTATGAAGACAAAGAGCATGAAGTGAGAAAAGAAACTTGCAAATACCATAGATTTTAAAAAAAAAAAAAAGGAAGTTGGTAATTAATTCCCTCCCCCTTCAGACTCTTGCCCAAGACAAATAGAAATGTGATCTTAACAATGGTAGGAAGTGAAACAGCCTAACCTTTTCTGCATTTAGCCTGGAAGCTTTCTCAGAGCAGAGACTGTCTCTCGTATATGTTTACACAGTGCCCGGCACAAGTAATGCTCGTATTTAATCGGGGCTTTTTGAGCCCCTATCACAATATAAATATTTCCTAATAGTAGTCCGTATGGGAACGAACCTTTGTTTGTGCTGCTGTTCAGAAGCGGTCCCCGGCTGCGCTCCTCCTTCAGGACTCCTCCCCAGCTGGCCACGTCAGTGTCATCTGCTATTCAATTGCCTTTAATGCAGCAGGTTCATGTGAAAGGAAGCCTGCAGTAAGATCATGGAAAAGTTTAAAATGTCCAGTTTCACTTGCAAATGGTGCACTTCTTCCATGTATGTTGCTTCACTCAAATACTACTGGGGAACATCTTGTGTCCTGCTCCCTCTTAGTGCCATTTGAACTCGTGTGGCTTTCCTGAAGAGTGACGCTACACACGGTCCTCGTTTTATCTTTATCGCAAAAGATAAAGCATGTATTATTTCTCCTAGAATCCTCAGGAACAACTTCGCACTTCCACCTTCTGCAACTCTACATGGCAGAGCCACGCAGAATGTTTCCAGAGATTGCTTCCTGCAGTTGCTCAGTATGTCTGCCATGAAGCGTTTAGGAGGAGACAAACTTCACAAGTACAATTTTGTTTCTACTTTTATATATCTGCAGATTATTAAACTAATGACTATCATAACACATATGCAGTAACAACAAGATGCAAGTCAAAGCCCTAAAGCCTCTTTAGATTAGATTAGATCAGATTTGCACTGGGATTTAAATAGAGAACAGTTGGCTTTGAATCTCTCTTCTCTGTTTATTAAAGTTGATGATCGTATTCTAACATCACTGGAAAGACATTTTCCCCTTCTCTTTCCCCTTTGGTCCAATTTATAATAGCTTCATGATCTTGAAATGACAACTTTCCACGCAGGCAACACAAAGGCAAAAAATTTACCAGATAACACTGCATTCAGTGGATATCAATGTTGACCAAAATCTATAATTTTTACATTGAAAAGTTTTCTGATGACTTACCCATGTGAGCTTTTAAATACATTCCGGCATCATCACTTAAATGTATAGACTCATCGAGTATTATACAGACTCCATGTGGCGGTGGCAGGGGAAAAGCTAGGCCTGAGGAACCTCCAGGGTGTGAACTCTTGCACGTGTAACAACGAGGATAAGTTTCCAGCGGCATTTCATTTTTGTCATTTGTGACAGCAAACGCTGAAAGTGCTCCTGCCCATTTTGCCAGTGCGCTTCTGTATGTCTTCATTCTCTCAACACAGTCACTTCTCTTATCTTCTCAGTGCACACACTCCATGTTGGGTTGCAGGTAGATGCCACATGGAAGAATTAAACGTATTTGTCTTACTGTTAGCAACATTTATAGGGGAATTTTAGAAGTGCTGTGCATTGCTTAACTTCCATCTCTCTCAGATCTCAGTGACAGAAAAATGAGGCTAAAATGAGTCCTTCGTAAAATTCCTTATCTAATTTAGTATACATATGAGTTGGTTCTCCATGTGAGCACTAACTCGTAAAGTTAGGTGTTAAACAGCAGAATAAAATATTAAAATAGATTTCAAATATATCTGTATAAAAATAGCCAGGGAAATGGATTCAGAGAAAATTTGTAATTATCCTCCCTTCACTGTTTTAAGTTTTCTTCCTGGATATGTATTAGAAACCAAATACATATGTAGGATATGTAAAAATAGAACCAGGGGGGGAAAAAAACCATGTCTCTTCATGCATTCTGAGTATCAGCCCATGATTTCTGCCACTTTGTTTGATTATTGAGGTGGAAAGTATTTGCTGCGCAGTCTCCTCAGAGGTGCTGTGCCTGGTAAGCTTGCTTTAACAAGCTCCTGAACCGTGATGTAGGGCTTGTGACTGGCCTAATGATTCATTCCTGAAAAAGATTACCTTCACCCATTTTGGATTTGGTTTCCTTGGTGGTTTTCACAAAGGGCTTGGCTTTGCACTCCGGCAGAGACAGTGTCTCTTGTAATTAAATCATATTTTTTAAACACAGAAGGGGGTTACTTTACACCTATGACAGCCTTGCTAGAAAAAAACCCCAAACAACAACTTCTTCCTTTAGTTCCTAAAGGTTGGTGGTCTTTTTCCTCTCCCTCTCCTTTTGCAAAGCCCCTTCACTTACTGGTCTAGAACAGTTCATTTCCAGCGAGGAGCCCATGAGCAACAGCTCCACAATGGGTTTTGTTTCCTTTGAACAGCAGGTCACCCTTGTAAGCACAGCTTTTGTATTATCATATTAATTTAAAATATTCAGGTGGGTCTACATACCAAGTTTCAGAGAGATAACTGCTCCAGAACAGGCTAGCAAGTCACTTCTTGAAGCTGTTAGAGCTACTCAGCAAGTACGATCTCCCTAACAAATAGATTCGTAAGTATTTTATTTTTCTCTTTTTTAGAAACTAAACTGTGAACTTCAGGAGACAGTCTAGTTTGGACTGTACCTAAAAAGTAAATCTCTGGCCACCATGGTCTCCACTAAGAGCAACTATCAAATACTTCATCAGCAACAGTATCAGCTGTGATGCTGGAAAGTACCTCACAAGGTAGCGCTGCTTGACTCTAAACAATTCCTCTCTAGTGCTCTTCTAATGCAGATTATCACATACATGGTCACAAGAATTAACCTAAGAATCCCAAGTCCTGGAACCCTGTGATATGGATATACTTGGTGATAACAACACATATACCACCAGCAACGCTTTCTCGTATTGCTGTTCTGAAATCAGAATTGTGTTAGGCACCCCAAAAAAACCTCAAACCCAACAACACACCCCCCCAAAAAATTTAATCAAATAATGGCTTTGCCGCTTTATCTAAATTCACAGAATCACAGAATCGTAGAGGTTGGAAGGGACCTCAAAAGATGATCTAGTCCAAATTCATCACAGCTTTGAGAATTAATATTCCATGTATCTTCTTGCTTGGATCTTTCTAACTGCAAGTATTAATGTCCTGTTTCATCTAGTACCTTGGTAGTCCTGTTCTGGACAAACATGTCTTCCCGTAACAAAGACTGAGGGCAAAGAGGTATAAATAACACTTGTAACCCTCCTCAAGATTTCAAAATTATCCATATTCTAAACTAGGAGCCCTCTGAAGCCAAGTCTCTTGCTTCTGTATAGGAAGTGTACTCAGTAATATAGCCCAAATTTACACATTCCTAACTCTCTGCTTTATTCATGGGGCAGCACTTTGGTCACTCATCTGTTTAGCCATAATCTGCATTTTGATCCCATTGCTGGCCCTCCTCTTATCTTCCCAATAGGCAGTGCTCCCACTTTGGAGCGCTCTCTTCTCGACAGTTGTCTCAGTAAACGCGTCATGAAACACGCTGCTACAGCTTCCCGTTTCTGACTCCTCAAGCAAGCAACGGGCCTGAGAAGCTCACCACCGCACTGGCAACCCCCAGGGCAAGCTCATACGCAGACTTTCAGCAACCTTGCACTTCACCACCTCTCACATTCCTTTATTCAAGTAACAGGAGGCTGCCGGGCCTCCTTGCCTCTGCCCTGCTGGACTTGGTTGCAATCGCAATAGTTTCCATTCATCGTCAATTAGCTGAGGTCCCCGGAATTGTAAAGAGGACAAATTAACCTCACTGTTTACAATATGTTACAAACACAATATACTGTTTTCCCTTGCTGCATACTCCAGGAAGGAAAGTACCTGCTTTATTCTGTCCCAGTGACCTAAACAGAGCAGATGAATTGGCCATAACCTAGAAACAGGATGCTTCCAACTAGGCTGCATCATTATGGAGAACACATTTTACTTCACTCTCTTCAAACCTAACAGACGAACACTGAAATGAGATGGGTATCACCAACGATGACCTTTTACTACTCTTTTACTACACCATTAACTGGTATTACAGCTTCAGACTAGAACGTGTAGTGTACTATTCTCGATGCTTCTTTTTTAAAAGCAACATAAAAGGACTTGCAACTTAGAAAAACCCAAACAACCAAAGCAGATGAAAACCTTCAACCTTTATCTAACCATCTGCAGGTGAAGTTCAAGAGGTAGCTGTTTCAAACAGTATTAGGTAACCAAAAAAATTTCTTAAAACACAGACAACATCCTCCCTCACAGAATAAATACTCATATAGGCAACAGTTGCATCAAATACAACCAACGGGAATTTTTAGGTGTGTCAGAAGTTGACACATGGACACTTGACTTGCACAGAGCCCTTGTGTACACAAGTGGGAAGGTGAGCGTGCTCCAGCAGAAGCCAAAGCGTGGGCTCCGCTTCCCTCCCCCAGCATGCCTTTCCCTTTTCTTGCCTCGCTTGCTTGCCTGAAGGCAAAGTCGCTACAATTTCACATTAATAACTATCAGGACCAGATAGAGAACTTGAGTACTTGAGGTCAGACATTGTGATTTGGAGAGTCTGGAATTAAGTTTAGATATAACCAAGATAGGCATGAAATTTGAAAGGACTTTTGTACAACAAGTCTTGACCTTGAACAAGGAGGACCATTGCCTCGGTCTAAGTAAATAAACATAAAAGAAATGAATCTCTAGAGCCCCTAGTCAGGCAAAATTAGATTCCAGTTTAAGTTTTACCTAAAAATATAATATTGTTTCAGCACAACACAAGTTCCCTTGTTCGTAGCAACAGTAACACTCTGCTTAAGAAGTACCACAGCAACACACAAAATAGAAAAATCAGCTTGAAATCACACATTTTAAACTCACATGCGTTCAGATTCTGAGAGAATTTGTTGAAATTACAATACTTATTATGATTAGTATTTTCACTGAGGCATAACAGCAACCAGTGCAATAAAAAAAATAAGGCATAAAGCATCCTCAGTAAGATTAACCATCTCACCAGCCACTAACACCTAGCCTCTTCATTTTCCTTGTAAATTAGTAGGGATACTCTCCAATTGCACGGGAATGATTGCTCAGTCCCTCAGGGACAGAGGGAAGAGGGATGCTCTTGTACAGTTCTTTGGCGGGAGGAAACAACTCAAAACTCCTTCATTTCCACTATTCCAAACCCCTTCTGATTCCCACCTTAAACCACACAGTGGAAAACCGGTATCATCGAATCTCACCCACTGAGACCAGAGGAGTAGACCACGGAACTGGTCTTCTTAAGACATATTTCTGAAACTCTACTTAAGGCTTGGAAAGAGGTTTCAAGCCAAGCCAAGCCAAGCCATGGAATGACAAAGCCCCAGGCGGAGCCCAGTTACTGGGGCAGGAGCAATTCTGCACCATTAGGAACTGGAAACGCTTCAGAAAACGCTACCAGGTGAGTGAGGAAAGAGCATAAAAGTTTGAGGAGGGCATGTTGGGAAAAATTTGGAAAGGAACTTTACTAGTGATTATTTTCTTCATATGTACACATACAGTTTGACACCAAAAAAAAAAAAAGAGAAAGAAGAAATTCAGACTTCTCTTTAAGAATCCTTGGATTTAAATATATATATATTTATTAAAAAGAGACATTGACTCTATGGCCAAGACATCATGCGTCTCAGAACAGGTTTTTACAGCCATGTTATAAAAACCCCTTAGCAAAGCAGTTATGCACTAGACTTCAAACACATGTACTCCAAGAATGACACTGGTGTGGAGGATCTTGTTTTACATCCATTTATTTTTGTCCCTCAGCAATTATAGCATAGTTTCAATACATTTCTAAAGCTATAGAGAAATACCAGGGCAACTAGAGTACATACAAGCCAAAGTTAAAATGGTAGACAACTGAATTAAAAAAAAAGAAAAAAGAAAAAAACAAACAAACAAAAAAAAAGTACGCATTCAGCAGGAAATCTACTATACTTCATTCAGTTTAGGCTTTGTTCTTTAGGGAACAAGGTGCTAACGTGCCATTTTCTCATAAAATGAATCATAATTGCTTCCAAAGAGTTTCTGCTGAAAATTTAGGTGGAAGCAAGTAAGTGTAACACTAAACTTTCTCCTATAAACTTAGAAGCAACACTTTCTTGAATCAGTTTCCACCCTCCAAATACCACTGCTGCTTTTCTTGCATGAACCCACTGTTTTATTAAGGCATAATATGCCCTGAGCAATATGCTGGAAATTAGCCAAAAAGCCCAACAATTAAAGGCAAGCACCAAGTGATTATTTTTATAGACAAATTTTGAAATCTGTTTTGTAACTCACCTGTACTTGGGAGTAGCACTTGAGGAAAAAAAGAAAATATTGCTTTTAATTACTTTGAGCAGAATGGCAGTGGTAATTCCCCCTTTCTCCCTCCAGGCTAAAGTTTTCAAGCTAATCGTCTAGGTACCCAAGTAGGACCAGCATACCAAGACGCAAGTGGGACGTCTGTTCAAGAGCTTAATTTTCAAGCAACTCGGCATAAAAATTTCAGTGCCCCACCCTAAGCAATTCAAATTAAATCTTATTTTCCTCAAGAGACAAGACTCTCATACGCTGGATAGCTCTGGTCTTAAAAGCAAGATGGAGCCTGGACAGGAGAATCGCACTGTGCATGCTCTGACTGCTTTCCAGTCTTTGTTTTAGAGCCAGAAAAGCCTATATTACCTGGTCCACTGTCCAATTTCTCTAAAAGATGCACAGTGTTAGAGAGTCCAGGATCTAGGAAGGTAGTGTTCAAAGCGAGTGCTAACAGCACACATGACTTTATACAAATTTAGGCAATACTGGCTAGTCCCTTTAAGCTACCAGAGTATCCATAAAAGAAAGACAACCAAATTATACATTTTATTCACATTTATTTTTCGCTTTTAGTGTGCTCACAGAAAATTAGAACACCTTAAGCAGGAGTTTAATAGCAATTTTTGTAAGCAAAGTTACATTCCATCTCTAAGTCAAATTGGTCAAAGCTTCTCCAGTATTTACAAAAACATGATAGACAAGATGCTACACAAAAAACCCATTGCATCTGAAGAGTTTTCCTTTATTTTCAAAGACAACTGGAAAAGAAAGCATTGTCTGCTGTAATCAAAAACATACCACAGTATAAACAGTAACCATTCCACTTATCACAGCTTGGTTGAGTTTAAAATTTGTGTTTAAAAGGTCCAAGATGACTGCAGTTTTACAAAAATGGGCAGGGTGGAAAGAGTTGCAAACTTCATGTGCTTCTGGATATCAAGATTTGTTTGTTTTGTTTTTTTTTTATACAATAGTCACAGTTAAAAACACCCTGCTGGTAATACATAATTACACTTTATTAAGGTCATAAACCAGCAATAAACAATAAAGCCTATACAACTTGTATTTCTACTTAATCACTGACTGATACAGCTAACATGAGATAAGTGAAAAGTTCCTATGGTTTAAATGAATTCCTAAGACTATGATCTCTTTATCTGGGTATTGATTTTTTTATTTTTATTTTTTTTTTCCTTTTTCCTTTCCTTCTTAATCAAGACTTGTAGTGTTGTAAACCTTATAGAACATCTGCCTCACAAAATACATCGTAATAACTTTCTTTTAAAAAAAAGACTAACCCCTTACATCATTTCTGGCGGGGCGCGCTCCCGGCAAGGGCTGCGCACCCCCGGTTCCCCACTGCGGCCCCTGTCACTTCATTTGATATCCCTTATTGACCCACCCATCTCCTTCATATATGGGCATGTCCATAGACCGATCGGGAAAAGTTTTATAATATGAAGAGAGCTGTAAAGTATGAAAACAAACAAAAAAGAAAACCAAAAACCAACCAAAACAACAAAAAAATCCAAACAAAAAAAAATAAAAAAAAATCCGAGCCAACCAAAAGGAAACATTAATACTGATGAAAAAAAAAACCAAAAAAAAACAAGAAAACAAAAAAACCCCAAAATATAGAGGGTGTGAGAGGAGGGCGGAGGGGGGCCCCCCCCCGCCCGTTGGAATGGCGGCAACACACAACGATTTGAGATGGGAGCTGCGGGGGGGAGAGAAGAAAAAGAAATTAGACATCTTTTAAATCAATCCCTGGTTGTAGACAAGTTCTCCGAGACCAGTACCTGGCACCACTCCAACAAACAAACAGGGGGAAGAAAAGTCCGTCGGCGAGGGGCGGCAGCGGCGCTTACTCCGCCGAC
>VWZZ01005325.1:317140-329487 GCA_013399095.1 Psophia crepitans | reverse complement strand
AGCGTCACCTGCGACCGCCGGCCCCGCCGCTGCGGGGATGGGATGGGCTGGGCTCGGCGGGGCCGGGGTAGAGATCCGGGGGCCGGGGCGGCGGGAGCTGCTCTCCGGGAGCCCCTCGCCAGGCGTACGCGGGGAGTGGTGCGCGGCAGAGCGCACCGGCGGCAGAAGGGACGGAGAGAGCTGCTCACCTTGCGGCGTGACGGCAACGGACCGTGGGGCACGGACAGCCGGACAGGTTCCTTCTCCGTGATCCTCCTCCGCTTCCCTGGGGCGCGCCACGCGTAGCGCTTTCTCTCCCTTTAATCTGGATATTCAGCAGATCGTGATGTTGTTGCTGTTCGTTGTGGTTTGGTTTTGTTTTGCACTGCTTGGTGTACCAGAGCGCCTAAGAAGACCTGCTGGAAGACCATGACAAGACTTCACAATCAGTAGCAAAATCATCTGTCCACCTTGCGCGGGTGTACGCAGTGTCACCTGCACTGGCGTGAGCAGTTTTACTTTCCACCATAGCTACATGGGAACGCCAGAGTAATGTCACTGAAAAATTTTACTGTGGGAGTTTTGACGGCGTGTGCTTTGCGTTATGCTTTTGATACGTTTTTTTTTTCAACCATTTCAATGTTTTACAACTTTAAAAAAACTAAAAAAAAAAAGAAGAAGAAGAAAAAGCCTCCACTGATGTTGTTCTAGATCCCAAGTTCCACAAGTTCTTCTGTAGACTTTCTGGACAAGCAGGAAATCTGGAATATATGTACACTCCGTCAGTCCCAGGGCACTACAACCTGGACAGCTATCTCTGCTTTTTGACCCAAACCCTTGAACACAAGGTGCAAATACAAGATTTAACCCCTTGCCTGACCTCTTGAGCCCACCAGTTACCAGGCTGCTCTTGTCACACCACACCTTTAAGCTCCAAGCAAACAGATATGCTGGAAGGGAGATTCCTCATTCTTAAACTTGCCCTTTACTCAAGTTTCTGATCTTTTCATCTCCTTCCAAGGGGGAAAAAAGAAAGAAAGGGGGGGAAAAAAACAAAACTCAAACCCATCCCTGATTGGTGTATAGCAGCAGGACTAATCAGATATGAATGTGAAAATGCCAATTTTCTACAGTGCCTTCCACACAAAAAGAGATGTTGCAGCATTTCTTTGGCAGGAACAAGGATGTACCAGCGTAAGGGTGCTTGTGTAGAGGTGGTTGGAGATTTAGCGCCTGAAAAAAGTGGTACCATTGTAAATATATTTACGTTAGGGCTTTTACCACAATAGCCGTGTCAGCAAAAAATCATATTCCCCATGTGACTTGGGTGACAGTATTTCTAAGATGACAGCCAAGACTGAGAGACAACTCTGAGGACCCCAAAAATGAACAAGACGAAGCAGGACCGAGGTGGCAGGATTCGCCTCCTCTAGCTTCAATAAAGGTTAAGGGCCCCGCCACAGCCAATTTCCTCATTTCTAAGTGTGTGTTGCATTCCCTAGATGAAGTTGTCCTTTTGGAGTGCTTCCGAAATGTGGCTCCTCTCAGCAAGTTCCACCTGAGATTATTTTCGTCCTCTCCATTTGGGGAGGGGGAAGACTGAGCGGTGGACTGATGAAGCGCTTGCTGCCCAGCAAATCAACATTGCAGCTGACTCAAAGTTAGTGATGCTCGGCTGTGATCATTAATACTGAATCTGCCCCTTGCAGCTACGACTTTGATCAGGCATAAACACAAACCTTTCTGTCAAGCTAGCCAGGTATAAGCACGGTATACAGTGCTTATGTCAACTTTACACTGGCCTTCTGTGGGGAGGCTATGAAAAAAGCTGCTAGCTTTCGACCCAAGAGCAGCTGAGGCAAAGTTGTCCCTGCAAAGTGCTTGGCCGCGTTTGAAACAACAGCTGAATGCCGTGCCGTGCTCTGGGTTGTGTGGCTACAGGAATCCTGGCCTTACATCAGGCCCTCCGAAACTGCGACTGGCCACCCTATGGCTATGGCACAGCTTCCCACTCCTGTAACCACTGCCCAACCTCCCACCTCAACAGTACTCAGCTTTTAATTTATTATTTTTCCCCCTCACTGCTGTATAAACATTTCTTTTCATCCATACCTGCAAGGCAGGTAGATGAAATGTTACTTTCATTTGACAGTTCAGGAAAAGGAGAAAGTGGCTAAATAACAGCTCCCTGCCTGTATGGCAGCTGCTCTCCGGAGTCCCAGGAAAAACCGTGAGTGACACTCACCCTTGGCTCAGGTAAAAGCACAATCACGAACACGTTTTAACTCCTGTTAAATTTTGAAACTTTTAAAAACATGTCCTAACTTGCCACGTGTAGATGGGACACAAATGTATTTTAACACGTTTGCTGGCAAATGCACTAAAATGCAACACACCCTGTCAACACTGAGAATTTGCAAACATGTTAATTAAAAGTTTTCACTGACACTTTTTTTTTTTAAAAATACACCTTTATCCTCGTCCAGACAAGCCTTTAAAGAAAGTGAATCTCAGAGCGGTTTCGGGAGCTGGAATTCAGTGTTTACAGAAATCCTGAAACAGCATGTGCTTTCTGGTGTTCCCGTCGTGCCTCTCCCCTGGGCTATCTGAGCTCTGAGGAGGTGCTGGGAAGCCTCCTTGTGTCCTGGGGTGCACGGAGACCTTTGTGCAGGGAGGGCAGCGAGCAAAACAAAAAATGATTATCAAAATCTACACCAAGAGATGATGTTCCCTGTATGCCAATCTTCCCTGAAGTTCTTTTTTCTCTTGCCTTTGTCGTTATGCAGAAATGGTGTAATACACACATAGGAAAGAAAATGTCTTGCTTTCCCAGGAGCCGTCAGGCTGGGACAGCGAGGGAATTTTGGTTTTGTTTTAATCTGTATGTACTTTCTGATAATGAGAGACCAGGACAATGTGATCTGAATAATGTTCAAAGTTTCAAGTTCTTAAACTAAATTCAGATTTGTGGAATAGTTGCGTCTTTTCCTGTTTCCGAGAAATGAGTGTTTCAGTGCTGAGATTTCTTACTGACACATCACTTTAGTTTCTTCAAGCTTTACTCCAGTTTGGTGCAATGCTATCGAAAGCTTTTAACCTTTATGTCACTCACAACCATTACAAGCTCTTTACTAATATTTGCCAAGCTTTTATTAACTGAATACATTCAACAATGTTTGTTAAATAGGATCCAGACTGTTTGAATGCCTGGTGTCCAGGGAAATTGAAAACTTAACAGAGCTTATGTGTTTTAAAAGTACCATACAGTTGGTCTTTCTCATATCTAATGAAAAATACCTATCAAGCAACCAAATAAGCAGACTCCAGTAATGAGGCTGGTTACTTCGGGGAAGGGGGAGGGAATGCGCAAACTAAAATCAGGAATAAGAAAACAACAAACCCAACCCAAAACAAACAAAAATTCCTTAGATCATACAAAAGCAAAACCACTCCAATAAAGCTCAAGCCCCTCCCTTAAGAGCAACCATACCAAGAAACAACAGCTAAGAAGGAAGGTGCAAATGTACCACTGACTGGTCCCTGCTTTATGCTGATTCTGTTTTAAAGAACCGCATTTCAGGAGCAGAGAAAGGGCATTGGGGCTCCATTGCGTTAAGCAGCGTGTGGACAAAAATAGAGACAGTAGCCCTGCAGTAGGGAGCTGTAAACATTTTACACCCACCACTTCTAAGAATAAATAGTTCCCCAACAGTTTTACCCGGGTTAAGTCAATGCTGGGGCAGTCCTTTGCTGCCTTCATTCCTGTGCTCTGGCCCTACAGCTCCACTCCCTCCTGGCTTTACTCTGGCCTCCTGATAAGCCGTTTTAGAGAGTTAAACCAGCAGAAAACTATTCTCTCTCTCAGTCTTTGCTCCCCCCCCCACCCCCCATTCTCTTTTTGAGGAGGGAAGGGTAGTTTCCTCCTGGTTTAGCTCCTGTAACTCTTGGTGTGGCCAGACAAGTAGCAGCGATGACAAGCAGGTGATAACCTGATTCGGCGTGAAGTTGAGCTGCAGCTCCAATGACATTTACTTCAGCAGCACCACTGCCTCATACAATCCCCCTTCATCTGCAGCTTCCGCTTGTCTCCATTTTCACACTTCTCCTTCGACGGTGCTAGGAGGACTGATCTGAGTAAAAAATGCCTCATAACCAGATATTTGTTAGAACGGCAATGACAGACGATGCCTTACCAAGTTTTTCGTGAAAGACCACATGTGCTTTAACAACAAGAGCTTTGTGTCATGTGCCTACAGCATTTTTGACGAATAAGCCAGCCCAATTTTTATGAATTCCAACTAGATTTGGTGAGGATGGAACTTAAATAAGAGTTGGAACCACGGACAGTTATGCTGAAAAGTGCCATAAGGTGTGAAATGAAACTGATACCCCCAGCTAAACCGAAAGCCATCTAAAATAGGAAATAGGAAGCATTTGTGCTTGACTCAGAGACTTAGATTCTCGATATTTAGTTCTTGTGAATTGGAACTGATGTAGGGCTAAATCAAGCAAGGGCTTGGGGTTGTAGAGTTAACAGCCTCCACGCCAAGTGCCCAGGCTCTTCGTGGGGCTCCGGCTGCGGGGAGAGAGCCAAGTGCCAAAGCCTGTGATTTGCCCCGCTGGCAGGCAGAGGCTGGTACCCCGAGCCTGGTTTTGTGATTCTCGCTGCCTGAACAAATACATTACAGCCACAAGGTGCAAAAGGCTAAGCCAGCACAAGTGGTTGTTATTATTATTACTATTACGATTATTATGCTCAGCTCAGGAAGACTGCTTCAGGTTGCTGGAATAAACACTGTGCAGTGCATTCCAGTCAACTTGGCAGAAATGTGTGTGACCTGTACTGTCTGGTGCCCCAGTAAGGCACAAATTTGATATCAGTGGACATATAATCCCCAGCTACACAGAAATATATCTGAAATAGGAAATATGAAGCATTTGTGCCCGTCTCAGAGACTTGGATTCCTCAGACTTGTTTGTAGAGAAGTACTTCCCTTCACTTGGGAGCCGACACTCTGACCTCTTTCCTGCCGTGCGGTGCTTTAGCCCCTGTCAAAGCTTAAGAGGCAGTCCCCTTTCATCCAGCAGCTCGGTGGTGGGGCTCAGGAAGCACGGGTTTAATCCCCACCTAAGAAAATTTGAATCCCTTCATTTACCTCCCCCTGCTTTTCCCATGAAGTTCCAGGGTGAGGGAGTGTCAGCACAAACGTTTCCATTTTCTCTCGCTGAAGCTGCTCAGCAAACGAATTAAGAGCAGCTATGTGGCATGGAGAATTACATAGTAATTGCTCCAAAAGACAAGCATGATTCTGCAGTCTAATCGTTTAGCATGCTTGCCTGGGAGCGGGAGGGAGCTTGCCTCAGGTCCTTGCTTCACTGAAAATACTTCTGTTTTCTAGTTTCTAGCTCTTGGAGCAAGCAAGGGCTGGCACCCAGAGTCCAGTGTTAGGAGCCTGAGCCAGTGACTACAATACACAGTCGTGATCCCTTTTTAGCTCATTCTTCAGCCCTCAAATAATCATTTCTTTTCAACGTGGAACAGACTGAGCAGAGAGAACTGGTACACCCCGGCACTGTCGTGCTTCCAACTAGGTAGGTCATCAGCGCAGCTTACGCTGGGGGTAAGAGAGGGCTGCATGCCATGGCCCCTTCCCTACCACATGACAGGACCTCCTTCACATGCCAGGTAAGTCAATGCCCATGCAGGCATCAACTGCTCTGAACACCACACATGCAGAGACCTCCTCTGTGTCTCTCCAGGAAAGGCTCTTGGGCAGCTGCTTCTGAAGCACTTTGGAGACAGGATAACTGAGGTGGGACACAGTCCACTGGCTGGGCACCTCTAGCCTCTTTTCTCCCCTGGCATTTTGCAAAACAGTGACAGATCACACTTTCAATCTCGAGTTCCTGGGTCCAGTCTGACGAATTCAGCAACTGAGTGATGGTTTTAAATTCTCAGTTTGGGTTTGGATGACCAAAATGCACATATGTCCTTTTGCAGATTTAGATGCGTTTTATAACTCCTCAACAGACAGACAGGTTCATTGACGCTTCATATTAGATACATCAGACTTTCCATCTTCTTTTTTTTTTCTTTTCATTGGCACATGGAAAGAATGTATCAGACTATTCAGAATATCATTCCAGTATTATATACCCACCACAATCTTATTTTGCTTTATATTGTATCTAAACGTTTTCATATAGAAAGTGTTTATTCCATGTGTCTTATGTCTTTTAGCACCTTGCGTTTCATAGTAACCTGATGCAAGAAGACTGAGTTCATACCCAGTCCTGTAAACCCCTAGAAGAATCCACCTTACTTATATGGTGAGTCCAGTTATAATTAGGAGCATGGATCTTTAGGATGAGGGCCACCGATTTAAGTTTAATAGGTAACAGAAATTACTGTCTGTACCTTGAGGGGGCTGATCCAACATCTTAGTGTAAGAAATGGGTAATTAAATTACTTTTTTTTTTTTAACAGTGGATTTAGAAGCTTGTTGTATAAATATTCCTGCAGCCACATACTGATGTTTGAATATGTAGTGACTGGGACAACAGAGAGGTCATTTTTGTAGCCAATATTGCAAGAAACCACAGCTATGAAGCTCAAAGGCCAATAAATTAAGGGCTGTTAAAACAAATGGGTTAACAATTACAAATTCAGCTATTTGGTTTAGAATGGCACATATGCGTAATGACAGGAGGGGTTGTTGGTGAAATAACTAGTTTAACATGGGGGCATTTGTGTCCATATTCCTGCCCTGTGGCAGACTGCCTGTGAGACTGGGGTAAGTCTCTAGGTACATCTGCCCTGCAGACCAGGGTGCTGGGCTGAAGCACCAGCTGTAGTGCATCTTGTGGGTGTTGGAAGCAGACATGGAGATAAGCACAGATGAACTGACTCCACCTTTTTGTGAAGAAAATTTTTCACCCTTCATGTCTTTGTGTCTTTGTTGCCAAACACAACTTGTACCCAAGCTGCTATCAGAGCAGTAGGAGGGCTGCATGAATGAACAAGAAGCTCCTGACTAAACTCAAGCATAAAAAGAAAGCATGCAAGAGACAGAAGCAGGTGACCCAGGAACAATATAGACACAGTGTGCAGGATTTGGGTTAGGAAAGCCAAAGCACAGCTGGAGTTGAATTTGGTGAGGGATGAAAAGGGCTTCTACATGTACATCAGCAGCAAAAGGAAGATGAGGGAAAATGTGGGCCTGCTGCTGAATGGGGCAGGGTGACAAAGGATACAGAGGAGCCCAAGCTACTGAATGCCACCTTCATCTGAGTCTTTGCTGGTAAGACCAGCCTTCAGGAACACCAGGCTTCTGAGACCAAAGAGAAAGTCTGGAGCAAGGAAGACTCACCCTTGGTGGAGGAAGACCCCGCTGAAAGGAACATTTAAACAAACTCAATGCATACAAGCCCATGGGATCTGAAGCGATGTACCCACAAGAGTTAAGGAAACTGTCTAGTGTCCCTGCAAGGATACTGTTATCTTTGAGAAGTTGTGGTGATCAGCGCAGAATCTTGAGGACCACAAGGAAGTAAATATAGAAGCATAGAATCACAGAATGATTTGGGTTGGAAGTGACCTCAAAGACCATCTACTTCCAACCCCTCTGCCATGGGCAGGGACACCCTACACTAGACAAGATTGCCCAAAACCTCATCCAACCTGGCCTTGAACATTTTCAGGGATGGGGCCTCCACAGCTTCTCTGGGCAACCTGTTCCACTGCCTCACCACCCTCACAGGAAAGAATTTCTTCCTATCATCTAATCTAAATCTACCTCCTTTTAGTTTAAACCTATTTTCCCTTGTCCTATCACTCGCTGCCCTTGTAAGCAGCCCCTCTCCAGCTTTCCTGTAGGCCCCTTTAGGTACTGGAAGGCCACAATGAGGTCTCCCTGGAGCCTTCTCTTCTCCAGGCTGAACAATTCCAACTCCCTCAGCCTGTCCTCACACGAGAGGTGCTCCAGCCCTCTGATCAGCTTCGTGGCCTTCCTCTGGACTTGCTCCAAGTAGTTCCTACCACCAAGAAGGACAAGAAGAAGGATCTGGTGAACTATAGGCTGGCCAGTGTCCCCTCAGTTACCAAAGAGAGGCTGTGGAGTCTCCGTCCTTGGAGAGCTTCAAAAGGCACCTGGACACAGTCTTTGGCAATCGGCTTTAGGCAACCCTGCTTGAGGAAAGGGGTTGAACCAAATGACCCCCAGAGGGGCCTTCCCACCACAGCCACACTGTGATGTTGTGTGATTTGGTGTGTGATATCATTTTTAGTGCTGTCTCAGCTGTTTCTGTACTCACTTCAGTTTCAAGATGTTGCATTTCTGCAACCTTGTGCCTCAGTTAAATGGTTGATGGAACATGGATATTAATACACCCTCTTATGTGCCTTGGAAGAATAAATACTCCAAAGACTGTGAGGTGCTTTCAGTGAGTGGGGCCTACAAATACCTTCTGTACACATCATATCTTTTTTCCCCTGTACAGTACAAATTACATTAAAGTGTGAGAAAAAAATATCTGTAATAATGTTCTTGAAGCCAGGTCCTAGGAAGCTGAGAAAATCACAAGTTTAATGCCAACCCCTGCCTTTATAAGTTCCCATGCCTTATATGATACGATATTGCAGTCTATACAGAGCAGATGAAGTTGTGTCATAGTAATTTTTGTTTATTCCTTTTAAATTACACTTTCTCACGCTGTAGTAAGGTCTCCCATTTCCCCCCATGCAGCTATAAAAGGTTGACTTCAGTCTGTTTAGGCTCAAGCCACGCACATGGGCTTTTATTGACAAAAGCAGATGGTGATTTACCCTACAATCCACTTCCTTCTCACTGGCTGGCACGTGAAACACGGAGAGCATACTGGAGGACACGCTGTCATACCACGCCAGCCTCCCCTTGCAGGGGAGAGCCCAGGACCTGCCGGCCCATAAGGAATTACTGAATTACTGGAAGATATTTCACATTTGGCCTAGAGCTATTTTGACAATCTTCAGCTGTATCCTTTATTTCTTCCTTCTTCGCGTGTAAATGCCCTTTTCATAACAGCTATCCTTACAGAATGTATAGTTCTCTTTTCTTAAATCTTTTCATTCCCACTTCCTCATTTTTATTTTGGTCATTCCCTTTTCATCTCCTGGGCATAACGCGCTACGCAAAACGCACAAATTCGAACGGTGAAATTTTGTGTCTTCCTCAAATTATCTCATGATGCCGGCCCCTATTATCCAGTTTTTAATCTTCAAAGTGACAATTATGTCCTTTTTTGCCATACTGCCTCTCATGCCTATGAGGAGCTCTGCAAAATGTATTACTATCTTCCTTCGTATGCTTCCTTAAAACCCTGCTTTGCTATTACACCTACCAGTGCAAAGCGATGACTGGTTACTCCAATAATTTCCTTCCCCCCCCCGATTTATTGGTAGTTATTTGGAGTCTAAAATCTCTGTGGGATCAGGCCTATCCTTCTGGGCTGACATTGCCTTATCAGTCAGCACAAGGACAGAAAAAGTGCAAATTTAAGCCTCTGAGGTGCTTTAATCTTGGCAGTCTCCGAGCAGAGTTCCCCTTTCTGCATCTTACTCAGCCAGAGAGGCGAGGATGCGCAGCTCACTCGGTGTGTGGGCATAAAGCCCGTAAAGAGCTTTGGAGCAACAACTGGTTTGACACAGCACATGCAAGGAACAATTTATCTTTCCTTCTTAGACCCCCATACATCATGGGCACTTTCATTTCTTTTTCTTTACCTCCGTCAGGCATTTTAGATTGCTTTTCATCTGGCTATCTTCAGCACTGTTTCTTTCAGAACAATTTCCATTTAAATTTTTCATTCATGTACAAAGAAAAGTTTCTGAAATGGACTAGTAAAGAATCTGACCCATTTAAATGCTTATAAGCCTAATATTGCATTCGCGTTACTAAAAATACTGAAATGTTTTCCTTTAAAAATGAATTTTATGACACATTTACAACCACAGAACTTTTTGTATTCTTAAGGATTGTGAAGTTTGCACATACAATAGCATTTGAGAGGCAGTCACTGGTCATCTGGAAGACTGTGAGCAACAAGCATGAAGCACCTCTACACTAGTTAGGCAGGAAAAATTCAAACCAAAGATGGTGGGAAAGCAGTTATGCTGGATGTGCAGTTGAATTTTCAGTGCCCAAAGAAAACAGGTAGCATCATGCTTTTTGAGATCCTCTTCCAGGCTCTGCAGCTCACTATATTTGCAGCAAAGTAAATATAGTTCCACAGACTGCAACTTTCGCGGTGGTGAAAACCAGAAACTCACATGCAGGCAAATTCAAAATGGAGTTGTGCTGGCTTAAGCAGGCAAATTGAGAGCATTCAGCCAGCAAAATTCATTATTTATGGAAAACACAATTTGAACACCGTCTTCAATGATGTACTAAAAGTATCTCAAGGTATGAACACGTATTAGAGTGCTATCAAGCTTTTTGTAAGATGGGCAGTGTGTTTCTTGGAAGATTTGGATAAGAACAGTTTCTTTCTTCTTTCTGAGCTCATGACTCCCTAAATAGAGATCAGTCCTTGAAAGGCTTTCATACCTCACATCTCATTTCTATCCTCTTTATAGAGAGGAGGGCACAGGGTGACTTCTGCCCTCTTCCCCTCAGGATGCAGAGCCCCATTTTCAGCACAAACATTTCTTCTTCCCCTACTACCCCCAACCCTTTTCTTGGGATCTATAGGTCCACAAGTGACCCTACACATGCAGAAACTCTATCCTGCCTTGGCAGTTGCTTGAGGAGAAAGAGGAGCATGGCTGATGAGGGTAAAGAAGGAGCAAGGAGCTGAGGGGGGTTGGCTGGACCTGACAAATGGAGTGGAGGGGCAGGACATTTGTGTCCAGACATTCAGCTCTGCAGTAATGTCAGGAAGCGATAATGTCATTGTCCCTTGGTGCTGTTGTCAGTGAGCACAGCTATCCTGCTCTTCACTGTGCTGTTCATCATCCCAGGAAAGGAAGCTTTCTCTGTTTTGTCAGGTTGCCCTTCAAAGCAGATAATTGTATCTCAAAAAGGCATTGTGTAAGATTGTAAGAAGGCAATCTGTCTGAAAGTTTTCAGAGGGGAGGTTTTGGCACCACAGCACCTGAGACTGGGAAATTACTGTATTATCTAGCTGTTTGTCCTCAGTTACAAATTGTATCTAGCTGCCTGGCCAACAAAAAGGCGAAAACAGAAGGAAGGCCGACCAGACCATTCTCCAAGCTGTGTGTTCCATTTATCTGCAAAGACAAGGCAGGAAACACAATTTATGTTTGCCTGGTTGTTGATACAGGCTGGTGATACACAGTCATGGTCTCCAGCTCATTGCTAGGACTAGAGAAGTGCCCAGGACAGGACATTTCACTTCATCTGTAGGAAATGCACATCCCAGGGGTGGGTTAGGTCACCCCCTGAGGTGTTTCTGGCAGTACTGTTCAGAAATCCTAGCCAGAGGGTCTCCAGCTCACTGTCCTGGTGGGCAGCTCTGTGCCCATGTGTGGGAGAGCAGAAGTTATCAAGTAAATTATTAGTGGAGCACAGGGTCCCCGAGCCTCAGAACAAAAAGTGGGCTTTTCACAAGCTGCATCTTTGGATGGATCATAATGTAGTGAGTTGCTTTCCTTTTGATGCCTCAAAATGAGGTCTGGGGCAAACCACCCTGCTTCTTTTCATCAAACCTTCCTGGGTGGTCCCACAGAGATATCATCAAGTTTGACAAGGGAATGAAGAAAATGTGGTGGTTTTATTTTTATATCTATATTTATTTTCTTTTTGGTTTGAGTCACTTGGAAATATCTTTAAATAAAAATACTTTGCAATGTCATTTATTTCCTTGGGTGGAATTTGTCTCTAGTTCCACAGAAATGCTGTACAAATGTGATACTCTCACAGTTGTACTTGAATAGTTATCAGAATTTTCAGAAAAGGTAACAAAGTATAAACCAATAGAAGCATTCAGACCCAATATTTCTTCATTTTATTTTTAGTAACTGATGATAGATTGTGGGTTCAATTTTGTCATAGAATCATAGAATGGTTTGGGTTGGAAGGGACCTCAAAGATCACCTACTTCCACCGCCCCTGGCCATGCGCAGGGACACCTTCCACTAGACTAGGCTGCCCAAAACCTCATCCAACCTGGCCTTGAATACTTCCAGGGAGGGGGCCTCCACAGCTTCTCTGGGCAACCTATTCCAGCACCTCACTACCCGCACAGGAAAGAATTTCTTCTTAACACCTAATCTAAATTTCCCCTCTTTTAGTTTAAACCCATTCCCCCTTGTCCTGTCACTCCCTGCCCTTGTAAACAGCCCCTCTCCAGCTTTCCTGTAGGCCCCTTTA
>VWZZ01005325.1:229379-308933 GCA_013399095.1 Psophia crepitans | reverse complement strand
AAAAAAAAAAAAAAGAGAGGCAGTATTTACATTATTGAGAAAGGATTGCAGACATCCCTGCTTGAAATGATAGGCTATGGACCTGCAGCCAAGGGAGTTATTATTTAGGTGTTATTCTCCGCAGCACTCTGATGAGACTTTGCAGTACCTGCTCCAGGAACTATACCTGCTGGGATTATTTTACAGTGCCTCTAAAGGGTTAAAAAGAAATCTAAATGTCAGAAGAGGGAGCTCAGATGCAATTTAAATGACAGTGGTGAAGATTAATATTCAACCTCTGCCCTTGACAAGTCTCTAAGGCTTGGCAGTTTCTCACTAGAAGTCTATAAAATGCTTAGGCATGATTGCTACACTTTGGGAAGAGCCAAATTCCTGAATGCTCTGAAGGGAACAAAAATAAAGAAATTATGTTCATCATATATACTTCACTCCCATGAGAAGGTTACCAAGTTGTTTGTATATTTTATTCAATTCATATCGCTTCCTACAGTTGGCAATAAAACCCTCACCAAAACCTTGGCAAGCATCTAAGAAATTGTTCTGCCAGACACCATTAATACAGACCACTCTGGTTTCCTTTGCATGAAGCAGAAGATTACTTTCCCGAGGCAAATCGCAAACAGTTTTTTCCTCAAAGGCTTGCTTTTTCAATCCTACTGCATGCCAACAAATCCAGGCTACTTCATAGATTCATGGAAGTTAAGGCCAGAAGGGATGGTTAGATCATCTATGCTGACCTCCTGTACATTTCAGACCAGTATATTTCACCCAGTTATCCTTGTGTTGTGTTCACTCACTGCTGTTTGGCAAAAGCTCTTCCTCAGAAAGTTACTCAGTTTTGATTTGGAAACATGAAGAAAAGAAAATCCACCACTCCCTTGGCAGTTTCCCCCCACCCCATTAATTAATTACTCTCACAGCAATTAAAAAAAAAACCAAAACCAAATAAAACTCTTTTTTCTTTCCAGGTTGACTTTGTTTGGCTTTCAGCCACTGATTCTTGGTGCACTTCTCTCCACTAGGTTAAAGATCTTCTTATTATTATCTCCTCATGGGGAAACTTTTTCACTGTATCTTTCAATCTCTGATAAACTAAATAGATTGGATTTCTGAAGTTTCTCACTGAAAAACACTTTATCCAGTCCTCAAACATATTTTGTGGTTACTTTCAGTATCTTCTCCAATTTTAACATTGTCTATGAACCTTGAATAAACTATGGTTTTCATGAATACTAAATACAGAGGTAAAACCCATTTCCCTAGTCTTATTCACAGGTCTTTTGATAAAAGATAGGATAGTTTTATTCAGAGTGTTTTCTGACATCATCACAGTGCAAACCACTGGCCATGGGGTAGGCTGGATAGGGGAAACAGGAAACACAACACAATTCTTCTTCAGGCAGGACCATTGACCACCAGAAGAGACAGTCAAAGAGAAGATGGCTTTCTACTTTGTGATGTTTCCCAGTCAAGCCTGGAGATCTTTCTGGAAGACTTGCATTGGCTTTGGCGTCACTCCTGTGACTCTACAGGGAGTCAGTTTAGAGACTAAACTTAGAGAAAGCTGACCTGTGTGGGAGAGCAATGAAGTTACTCTCTGCTTCAGTCCCTAAAGGGTGGGCTTACTGTAGGGTCAGATGGAATTTCAGTCCAAGCCGTAAGTCCTATTTGCAATTCCTTCCTGGAGTTTCAACCTCCAGTCATCTAAACTCAACACATGCTGCGGGAAGACCTTGAAACTCCTAACCGAGCAAGACTCCTCACACTTGGTGCACCATTCTGGTTAAAATTGCTGGAAATAAAGATTTGAGTACGACTTTTCCCAAAGGCTGGACACTTCCAGAGCAAAAGTTTACCTTCCTGATCATCTCACGCACAAAGCCAAATATAAAAAAGCAAGGAAGTTGTTCCATGCGACATTCTCTCAGGCAACAGAGCACGTATAAGAAATTCCCAGATGTAGGCGCTCCCCAGCCCTAACTGCTTCTTCCTATTCTCAGCCTGCACCTTATTGCTGTTACTCTTCTGTTTATAGGGCTGTGCAACCAACCACATTGGTGAAACGTCCCATTTATACAGAAGTAAACAGGCAGCTGCTTTGTTGAAGGACAGGGGAAAGTGGGAAGTCCTTCGTGAAACAATTTGCTTATCAAAGGAACAGAACAGAACAACCATGGCAACAAGCCCAACCGCTGTGGATGCCTCAAAAAATGATCTCACTCAGATTATTTCCTAGGACTTGCTGTCAGTGTAGCTCGGGAACGTGCCACAGATGAAGGGACAGTAAAATGTTGTTTGGGGACAGAAGTGAGAACCGAGTGACAGTGGGAAACAGGTCTGCTCCTTGAGGAACAGTGATGTGGAATGACACCTGATGTAAAGGATCAGAAACAAGTTAGAAACCTAGTGATCAGAAAAGTTGATAAAATTTTTTCTTTTCAAGGTAGGCTTATTGCGCAAGCAAAACTTAATATGCTAGAAAATTATGCCTTAATTAGAGTAAACTTAAAGGCAGGTGGTAGAATCGGTTTTAGTAATAAACTGCTACTTCTACAAAATATCTAACAAGTTTCCTTGGAGAAGGTTGGATTACACAGTAGCAAATGTTCTGACCAAGAATTTCCCCAGCATGGTAACTGGGGGTACCAAAGACAGCAGTACTCTGGGGGAGGGGAGGGGGAGAGTGTAAAGTGCATGTACAGCCCGTTGGCCTTACTTGCTCAAGGGCAGGCCCTTGCCTTTCTTGTTATCGACCTGCTTGCTGCTCCTGACAAATTCCCTTACAACTCACACAAGGAGTTGTACGTACCTGAATGCTACCTTCTCTGCTTTAATATATATGTAAATACGTAGAAACATATATACAGATAGGCACATACTTTTTTTTTTTTTTTTGCCATGGAGCCTGAAATTAGAATTTATTTTTTTTTTCCCCTCATTGAACATGGTCCTTGAAGAAATTCCTCACTCCCTGTTTTTCTTCATGGTCTTTCTTTGTGGTCTGGTCCTCTAAGAGGTGATATATCTGGCCTTCAGGTGATCAGTTATGGGACTGTTTTCCTCAGCATGACCCCTGTGGATCCCTCCTCTATGACAATAACCCTTATGCTTTATTCCTCCTTTTCTGGCGAATTCTGTAGATCCATATCAGGCCCCCTGGAGTTCCCCCTGGAGTGCCATGGTCACTCAATTTTTCCTCCAGATTGGTGCAAGCCCTCAGCACCTCCTTCATCTAAGACCATCTCCTCAGGGAGAAAAAAGGGAATGCTGAGACACTGATGTTTCCAAATGAACCAAAGATGTCACATTATGAAGGGAGTGGGTATGAAGTAGGGTTCTGATGCTTTGAAAATCTCATCTTAGTTATTTGCACTTTCCAGTTCCAGAAAATTATTTAGAATGACATTTTGTGGCTGGGCTTAATATGAAGTGATCCTTTTGTGGTATTAGTTATCAATTGAGAAAAATAGGCTGGGTTTGAGTACAGCTTTTCCTGTCCTGTGGGAATTTAAAACAAGTTACATGGATTACATCCCAGAAATACCTAATTCATAGCTCTGAATCCCTCATGTACCTTCCCCATCCATCTGGCTTGGCCCGTGGTAAAACTTGGGAAAACTTTGTGCTAAGAGCTGTGAGCTGTCAGGCTGCTGTATACAGCAGCTGAGTCTCCTGATCACCATCAAACCACTGCTTAACCATGCTTTGCACATCATAGCACCAACGAAGAAGAAACCGTCGCTTGGCTTCTATTTTCTTCCCAGAAGTAGCCACAGAAACTGAGATCAGTGTGTCTACACCCAAATCACCCATCAAGCCTGCCCATTTCCACCTCTGAAGCAGCCACCTCTGGTCTGAGTGACAGACTGGGTCAGACAATCAGGGAGCCCACTGTGTGCAGGCCATGCGGAGGGCAAAGACTGCCATTATGGGCTGCAGCTTTAATGCTTTTTTTGAACCAGGTAATCTTTCCTTTTTTCTTCATGATCTCTTGTGCTGGGCACAGCTAGGAGAGGAAGCACAGCTCAATTTGGTCAGGCACTGAAGGGAGGAAGGGAAGCCGTAGTAGGGCCAGTGGCTTGACAGGCGGATGCTCCTCTGCTGCACCTGCCTGGTCTCTTCCCTGCTGTCCAGCACTGCTGGAACTTCTGGAGACATCTTTTCTGGCTCCAAGGGATAGGACAGTATGATAGGAGTTTTAATCCCTGTTTTCTTTCCAGAGATAATCCATTCAAAAATTAACATTTTTTCCTCTTCTACCTGATATCTGCAGTCCCTGCTTAAATGTAATAGAAACTTACAAATTCATGTAGAAGTGGAAAATACCCTTATTGGTAACAAGCATTTTGACTCCTGTTGATGTGACTATCACTGCTGTAAACCTGGGCAAAGTTTGTGATCTCAATAAAATCGTACAAATTTCAAGATCAATTTTTTTTTTTCTGCCAGTCCAGAATCTGTTTCCGAAGTTCCTGGGAACTTTACTGAGTCCATCAAAGGGACGGAGCAAACTCTAGAACACTTAGACTCTCCTTAAAAACTTCTGGCTTCTTTTTTCACATTCAGACATGTACAGTAACTCCTGCCTAAGGTCCGGTGGGTAGAATATATATCCTGATTTGCAGGTGCAAGTCTTGAAAGCCACAGCTTTACACCACATCTCCTCCCCTTCCCTCCCCTTCCCTTCCTTTTGGGGCAGCTCTTTTTAATGCAGCCTGATGCAGTGCACGTAGAAGTCATTTATATAGCAAGAATGAGCCATTTTGCAGCACTAGAATAATTGCACTGTACTGTGTTTCTGAAGAGTAGCGGAGATCATGGCTATTACTGTTAAATAGATTGAAGGGGAATCATAGGCTATATAAAGAGCTCAGGACATAATTCTAAATGAAAATGACATACTAATGTGTGAGTGATTTACACCAACATCAGCTGTCTCTGTGAAAAGCCCGTGTTTGTTCTCATGCCTTCATTTTCCTGGGTGGAAGATTAACTACACACATTTTCTGATTTCTTTCTTGAAGTGGTTTCCTATTAGCATAATATTTTTGTTCCCACAATTTCACTCTCACACAGATTAGTAAACTGGAATACACTGTTTTTCAAATATAGTTCTTATTCATCAAATACGTTGTTCAGACTTCTCATATTCACAGCACACAAGTATAACTGTCGCGAGCCCATTCTCCCCTTTCCTGTGAGCAGTACTCCTTTTTGTTTTCCTTCAGATAACTCTGTCAGGCTGTTGCGGTGACTGCATTTCAGTGCTTAATGCTAACACTTTCCTGACAGGCTGGACACTGTGTGTATGAACACTGTGTGTGTGAACCAAAGTAAGAGGATTACTGCTACGACCAGACACAGAATTTGGCCCTACGTAAAGACTGATTTTCGTACGTGCCATTAGGAGACCTGCCTTCAAATCTGTGTGAATGCCTGAAGGTCAACTTACACAAAGATGCTCCTGTGGGGTAGTGATATGCCAATGGATCCAGGTGGCTGTGCATCTTGCCTGTAGCACAGGCAAGCTAATTGCTCAACAGTGAAAAAGCGTGTTCAGAGTTTTGCTCACAGGTTTCTGTACTGCAAAGGGTTTTAGACATACTGTGGGTTCGGTGAGCTACTTACGCATTTTACTCACCCACTATTTAACACTTTTGAGAGTAGAAATGATCTGATGCCACGTGCCTCACATAAGTGCCCTAATTGCTTGCACAAAAGGTCTCATTCTTTTTCCTGCCTTCTCTCTATCCTGATTTATCTGCTGCCTTTTTTTATTTTATTTTTTTTTTCCCCCAGAGGGCTACAGTTTAAGTAGGAGTTAAAAACATTCCTCCCTCCCCTCCACTCAGTCCCTGAATAGCTGCAGCCCCGTTTTTAGGGATCTTCTCCTATAAAAGGAAACACAAGTTTCTCCTCCAGTCCTCCCTCCCATGGGCTAAGACAGACAGTAAACCCCAATTTACTGCACAACATATTTAAAAAAGGAGAGAGTGCAGGGTTGTTAATTCCAGTCTTCCATGGGCCCTGGATGATGCTTGGGGCTAAGTGTCTATAAAACCCTCAGAAGTGTAGGATTTGAGACAAATCCATCCCTTGTGAGTTCCTGTTGACTAGATTTTGCATTTTCTAGTTCTATTAACCAGTGAACCTGAATCTTCTTATGAGGCAGTTGACTTTCTCCTAAACTAACTTCACTAGTCCTGTATTCAGAGCCTAATTGTTTTAGGAACTGACGTGGAGGTGTTGCTTTTGTGAGGGTCAATGTATCTCACCCCTGGGGGGACCAGCCCTCGGGAGTGATGTGAGATGACCTCGTTGAGAGCATATGCTGTGCTTTGCTTGAGTGTAAACAGGGACATGATTGCTGATTGTGTGACTTCTCCTTTTGCAAGGGAAAAAAAGATTTTTCTTGCTAACATCCTACTGCTTAGGATTGTTTGCATCCTAAACACAGAGAGGAGGTGCAGGGACTTTCCTATTACCTTGTGTCCTACTTCCTCTCAAAGCTTCTCAGGGGCCTTTTCTTGCTGGCTAAAGGTTTCCTTGAAACCTAACTGCTGCAGAAGAAGTCAGATCATAACTATATTAGAGATATTATTAACACCAACATAATTTGATAGATCAGGTTGCCAAGTCAGAGAGATGGAGTTATTAAATGTATGGAGGAGTACAAGGTTTTGGCAGGAGAGGGCAGGATAGAAACTATAATACAATTTGAGGTGAATTTGTAGGGTAAACAGGATTGGCAGAAGGCTGGAAAATGGAATTAAATTCTAAGGTTTGGTTAAGGAGAGTTTACCAGATGTTTAGTGTTAATAGAAATAATGATGTGGGAAAATAGTAAAGACTTTAAACTGGAAATGTCAAGACCTTCAGTACTCATTTCAGTGCTGGCACAGACATTAATAAATAACAGATTCGCTTTTGTTCTGTTTTCTGAGAGCACATCACCATTTGAGTCTCTTAAATACTTTCCCTTTAATGAGGACCCAGGTGTCCAAAGTGTTACAGGAGCACGTTGCCTTAGCCACGCTACTGAATATGAACCATGAAGTCTCAGGATGTCAACAGGCTTGCCTCCACTTCCACAAATATTTAAAATGCAATCATCACTTCCCCTGTGTGCAAGTGGCAAAAGATCATTTTATCTGAGCTCACACTGCTGTTTTCAGAAATCTGTACTGAAGTATCAGGAGGTTTAATCATCGCTGTTCTCTCGAAGGAGCTTCAAGAGTCAGTTAAGTCCATATATTCTGTTTGAAATGAAGGGAAATGAAAAGCTGCTTAGGAGTTCCAAGGACTGGCGGGAGCTCTGGGGAGTCTTTGCTGGGGCGTGTCAGCAGGAATAACAGCTTGCCTAGAGAAGCGAGACACCAAGGCATGAGAGACAGGTAAGGTGGGGGGGAGATGGGCAAATATGAGCACTTTGGGTAAGACTCTGGCTAAAAGCATGGGCATGCAGTGCCATGATGTTCTAATCTAGCAGATTTTCCATGCAGAGGGAAATGAAGCATTGTGAATTTCTTCTAAATAAGATTGCATCAAAGAAAACCCCCGTTCTTCAACAGTTTGTCTTCCCAGACGGAAAAACGTGCAAATAGCTAGACCCTTGGATAAAAGGAGTAGCAGTAGTATCAAAGCCTTTGGAAATGGTGACTTGAATAGAGACAGACCATTTTTTTAACAGATTTGTTTTGGATCTAAGCTGCTGCAAATGATTGGTCACCAAGATTGTTATAATGAAGTGGCTTATTTTTGGTGACTAACTGTTTTGGGACTTTCCTAAAGAACGATTATCAGAATGGCAAAACTCACCAGGACCTTTGACATCTGCTTATGAGCCACGGTGCAAGTGGTCTTTTGAAGGCCATGGTTCTACCTTCAGCTGAGGTCTGTAGCATTTTGCCCACTACAGCTGAAATGTGACTCATGCTTCTTATTCTTTCTCCTATTCTCATACTTTCTTAGTCCCTGCCATATCATGCTACATATTTTTTATTAGTTAATCTTCAGCACAGTTAGGTCAACTCACAGAAAGGACCAGTGGGCTCCAAAGCCAGCACAAGGAAAGGGACAGGAGTCTGTGCCTGGCTGTAAGGTTGGGACATACCCTCCCTTTTTCAGCTGTTGATGAGTGATGATGTCTGCTCACCTTATATAATGCAACTCTATGTAAAAATACAAATACACTCCTCCTTCAAGTTAGGTGTAATGGGAGAAGCTGCTCAAACTGTACCCATGGTAGACAGGAGGGTTTACCTTGGGTTTACTTTATGTCTTCTACTGTCACTACATCTGTATTTCTGCAAGTAAATATGAACGAGCTCAGAAGGAGCTCTCACATCTCACGAACAGCAGTCTTGTACAACACGAGCAGGCAGAGGTTCACACAATGTTGTGTAGGTCTGCTGGGGAGGCGTGATGCTGGCAGCATCCGTGTTCCGATGAGGACGGGACAGCGGCTGCTTGAGGAATGCATTTTTGTGACATTGAGTTTTATTCACTAGGAGTTCGTCATCTAGATTTCTACTCTTTGAGCACAGACACTATCTGAGGAGACAGTTAGGTCCTGTCTGCACCATGTAAGCAACTAAATGTATAATCCTTTTTTTCCTTTTCTTTCAGTCAGGTTGTAGCTGCTTTGTGTTAACACTTCAGCTAAGACCACCTTTCTGGATGGAATAAAACAGTACTCTAAGTGGTCTGCTAAAGCTTGCTCTGCTTTAAGCTACTGAAACAAGTTTAACTGAACTGTACTGTAAAAGGCAGGATTTACGAAAAGTTTTTAACTGACAGCAGTTGTTTCTTCTACCAGTATATCTGTTGTTAAAATACAGATGAAGACAATCCACAAAAAAACCTAGATGCTCAGCAGTCATAAGCTGGCACAGAATTAGTGGAATTAGCAGGATTACATTGATCACAGGTAATGGTCTGGATTGTATTTATTTTTTCAGCAACTGAAATATATCATGAGTGAAGCTCCACCAAAGGTCCACCTAGTAAGTGTGATCTTCTGCAGTTGCAAGCAATCATAAATTACACCGTATGATTCTTTCCAGAAGCCATTCAAATTCCATTTAAAAATTGTTAATGTTTTTGCCTCCGATGCCCTTTCTGGAGGTTATTTAAGTGGCTCAGAGTACTTATGGTTAGAACCTAACTTCCTGCTCAAATTTGT
This sequence comes from Psophia crepitans, assembly GCA_013399095.1. Taxonomy (NCBI): domain Eukaryota; kingdom Metazoa; phylum Chordata; class Aves; order Gruiformes; family Psophiidae; genus Psophia; species Psophia crepitans. The sequence goes on along the minus strand of VWZZ01005325.1, from coordinate 299,749 downwards.
TACCAGACACTGTTTATCCATTTGCTTTTGTGACAACACTGTTTTTAAATTTCATAATCATTTATCTTTACCCTTGGCTGTATTTGTAGAGATCAGCCATCATCACTCTCAGCCTTTCTTCACTGTACTATGCAAGCCAATCCTTTCTGGGCCCATCTCAGAAGATGGGCTTCCTACTCTCCTGACTGTCCTGGAATTCTTCTCCGTGCAGCCATCATGCCCTTACCTTGACCAAATGTGACCTGAGTTGTGCATAACAAGCCAGCAGACCACTGATACCCTGACATGAGCATTTTTGTGACATAGGTATATGTAATAGGATTCATAATCGTCTTGTTCATAGCTGGGCCTCTGGTAGCTCTTGGGGAGCCTTGTGTTCAGTGAGTATTCCCAGGTTCTCCCCCTCCTTTAACATTTTCAGAAGTTAATCTCCCAATTTACAGCATGTTTCTGTTACTTGCTCTTAATCCATGGCCTTGCACTTAGTGCCTTTTATATTTGCCCTGTTTTATTACTGTACTTCCCAAAATCATCTAGTTATTTCTGCTTGATGTCTTTACACTCTTCTGTTTTGAGGTTGTCCCTAACTTTGTGTGTTATTAGAAAATTTCATCATCCTCCTTCTATTTTCCATGCTAAGTGAAAATATTAAGTAAGATCAGTCTCAGTCTTACATGGTAAGAAGAGTCACTTGGCCTCAGACTTATTTAGATGTATGAGATGAAGTACATTGCAGGGTTTCCAAAATTAATTAATAAGTTGCTGGGGTGAAAAAAATCATCAAAGTTCCGATGTATGGTCATAAAGCAGTTTCTGTCTTGCCTGAAGATGACAAATAATTGTTGTGAGTGGAAACAGTATGTACAAATGTAGTAGGACATATCAAATCTGCCTGGATCCTTGTCTGCATCTTTAGATACGGAAATGGGTTTCAAAACCTTGAAGGAGAGCATATTCCCATCAGAGAAATGCTAGACAGGGCAATACTTGGGGCAGATACTGTACCCACAGACTGGAAAACACAAGTGAGAAAATGTATTTGTTTAAATTTCTGTGAAAAAGTTTTGTAGAGAAGAAAGGAATTTGGCCACAGCAAGGAGAGCTGCTCCCAGAGTCCCGGAATACTAGAAAAATACGGTGGATGCTCATTGCTAAAGAAATGTGATTCTTATTATTAAAAAGATGTTTTTGGTTTGAGTGTGGTGGGTAAGACATGCTTAACTGAACATTAACTGCACCAAGTAGGTGGAAGAAGTAAAAATTGTTTAGAAAGGCAAAATGTGCTGTAGTTCGTTTCTTGAAGGAAGAGGTTTTTCCCACAGTTGAAAAGGTTACTTGAAGCTACTATTTTCTACCCTATGTAATTCTTTGAAGTCAGCGTTCAGAACATGTGGATGACAAAACAGGCCACGTTGAAAGAATATTATTAAAATTCAAAAGTTAGGTCGTGCTACCGCTGTGACTGCTTTGTTACTGGAGCCAGTTCCCTTACACGCAAACATTATTGCAGAGTAATTAATGGCTTAGACGCTCTGTTTTTTTCCGAAGGGCTTCTTCGGCACTCCTGGAGCAGGACGGGCAGCGCTCACGGCGCAGGCAGGCAGCCCGTGGCTTGTGTTCTGCTCGCTGTTCTGTGTGTGGCTGCATGCTTTGTAACCCTCCTTTAAAGGCAGAATTACTAATTTCCATCTGGGCTTCCCTCACTGCTATGTGAGACTGTTCTTTCAACGCAGGCTTGTGGAGTTGGACAGTTTATTTTTGTTAAAGCACAGAAAAATTAAGCTGAAAGTACGCATTGATTTTTGGTGTCCAAATGGGGTTCCTGAGGAACTTATTTTTGACAGTAACTTACAAAACTTCCAATATTCAAAGTGCAGCTCCCACTAACCTAAATCACAAGGCACAGCATTTTCATAAATCTGATCCCTGGTGCTTGTTTTGGACAGGCTGGGATTTCTAGCTGTCACCGGGGGCAAAGCCCTTCCCTCAGAACAGCCCAGGGTGGGAAGACTACAGAAAACTTCGGCCGGGTTTTTGCTGCCTTTCCCCACAGTACACATGCTTTCATTAGCACCAGCTTTGCGAAAGGGTGGAGCGGAAATTTTTACTGCCTTTCTCTTCAGAGGTCTCTGTTTTGACCTGGGTGTTTCGGGGATTTTTAAAAAAATATATCTTAGAGCAGCAGAAATGCCCGCTGGCCAGTCCTAGTCCTGATTTATAGCTTCAGGACTAGCATGAATGGGAGTCCCAATGTATATATTAATGTTTGCTTTCAACTCCAAGGGGCTGCTTCACTTAAATTGTCCCCATTTTCCCTTCATTCCTCCCCCCATTCCTCCTTATGAAAGCATGTTCTTTGCTTATGGATAGAAAGGAAAATTTTCCGCTTTAAATATCCTTATGAAACTCTTTCAGGTTCTATGGTTGAAGTATGTCATATTTGGAAACTTTTCAGGGTTTTCCATACTTCTGTACAATGTATATTTTTTTTACTGCTAAGCCATCCTATGTGAGTTAAAATTCTTACATTTTACAGTATTTTAAGGGAGATAATTTTGTCATTAATCCAAAAACTATGCAGAAGGTTATTTTTCATACCACATCACAATTCTCCTCCTACTCGTTCTTAAAGGCAATCAGAAATCACAGATGTTTTTCCTGCAACATCTGGCTCCCTGGCAAAGGCTTCTGAAGCAGCGTTTGCAGCCTTAAAGTCATGTCTTGGTTTTGTCATTTAGTTTACTGATGGGCTGTTGGATTCACTGGTGGCACTGGTTTTCTTAGACAACTCTTTCAGTCTAAAAGAAGGAGATGGCCTTGCAGGCCTGCTGCGATTCTGCTCAGAAATTGTTGGTACTCAGGAATGTGACGAGCTCAGCCACCTCGGCTTCCTGTCTTGCAGAAGTACGTGCAGCAGTATTAACGCACGTGGACGCAGAGGTGTTCCCTGCTCAGCCTCAAAAATGAGGCTACTCATGTCTAAGAAATTAGTTGTATTCCTGCAGAACATACTGCCAGGCATTCCGAGTCGCTGTGCCAGACTCTGTCCTGGGGGAAGGAGGCAAAACATAATGGGAGGGAACTAGAAAGGGCCGTGTTGCCACAGTTTTCTACTTTTTTATATGTCTCTTTTTGGGACCTTTACACATAAAATCTTGCTTCTTTCCCATCCCTCTCCTTCCCTCGCCCTGTGCTTTGATCACCAAGCTATGTCTTTTGACTTTTCTCTGGTGGGGTGTACACAGTGCAACAGGTCCTACAGGCTACCTGCTTCCCTTGTATCAATTGATTCATAGGCTCTCACCTAGGATTTAAGTGCCATATGTGCTGTGGGCCTTGACAGCTAAGGTAACATTCCAGGTGAGTGTCCTAACTATTAACTTTTGCCTATTTCAGGAAAGGAAAATATATCTTTTTCTTTCCTTCTCATCCTTCCCACCTTTCTAAAGATCTAGGAAAGTTCTCTGTTCTTCCCAAAGGGGAGAGAAACAAACATTGTGATGATTTTCCTGGACTGGAAGAAGCCCTTTCTCCCTGCTTGAATGGTAAAGCTGCTGTTATCAAATGCATATGCTACTGCCAGAAATACGTCTCAGCCGGGGACACATGCTGCTTAGTTTGCATCAAAGAAGCAGAGGGAAATGGCTCCGTGGAGCACGCTCTCCAGTTGCCTGCTCAGACCTCTGAGACCTGCTCTGAACTTCCTTTGAAACATTTTGCTACCCCAGCATGAAACTGGCATGAGGCAACCACACCTCTCTTCTGGGCTCCAGCATGTTTTCCCATATGGACAGGATGTGGTTCTCTGTGTCCTGTCTCCTCCTAGTTATTTGTTTGTATAATTAAATCTTCCACACCAACACAGCCTTCTTGCATGCTTTCATGGAAGAAATGAGATTTACAGTCTGGACATACCATCATCCCCTTAATTTGCAATGTGTGCATTATCCTTGTGATACCTGTGCAATATCGTAAAGCACTCATAGAGGTTTTACCTTGCTGGTTTTTACCTGCACATGTGGCTAGCGCTGGTTTACATCTTTCCCATAGTTCTTAACTGAGAATTTTAGCTTACACATCGTGGTGGGTTATAAATGGGATGGCCAAAGCAGGGACCTTATCTGCCCAGTTTGCATGATGGAGGTTTCTCCCCATAGCAGCTCTCTGAACGACTCATGAACCAGGTCTTGAAATTAACTTGCTTTAGTAAACTGGCTATAAACACTATGGCAGCTCCAGATCTGCTCCAAGAGCTGCCTAGCTATCCCTGTGAGGGATGAGATCCAAGAAGGGATGGGACAGATGACAGACCATCATGCATCTTTCAACCATCTGACCTTAATCCCCTACCACATGTGAGTGAGAACCCTTAGATGTCTTACAGGGTCACTTAGTTTTAAGGGAAAAAGCACAAGACAATTTTTTAAGGTACTAAATAAATTGTCCTTAATATCATGATGGTACCTTGGTGGTATCTTGACCAACTTATATGTCTGTGAAAAGGGAAAGGATCGATGTGAGAAAAGCATGCTAGACACCAGCATGAATGAGCAGGGGATGAAAGAAAGAGAAAAATGAAAACAGAAAACATAAAACACAGTGGGGTAGTAGCCACCAGATCTTCTGAAAGTAGATGTGAATTTATTCTGTACTCCTCATCCTCTGGCCAGGCGAGGCACTACTAAAGGTTGCTGCTTTATAAGCCAGAACCTTGGTGTGTATCATTTGAAGACAAGGTAGATTCATTTTTCCAGCTCTGAACAAGCAGAAGCAGACATCTTCCTCTGACAACAGAAATGAACCAAGTAATTTGTCATGAGTGATGGTTTAATGTCCTACTCCTCATTCAGGGCCAGAAGTCCAAGGCCAAATGTCTACTGCCTTGCAATTTTTTTGTGCTGGACACAATGGTGTGGGACACAGAGAGGGATCCAGGCTGGGCTATTCAAAAAGGCACAGTAAAACAAGTAGGGTACAAGTTTGTTTGCTAACAATGGTTTCTAACAGCTCTGCCAAAGGATGCGTGTAAAAGCGTGGGGAGGGTAGGAAGACCAAGGAGACGAGGAGTCTGTGCAAGTGAAGAAACACATAGATCTGAGCAAAGTTTGTGAGGAATGGTTTGTGCTATTTTATAGAAGTTAGAGTTTTGGTCGATTATGGCAGTTTTTGTGCACTGTAGTATCTTTGCCATTGTGAGAGCCGTGAAATGGACTGATTGTTTTACTTCAGCACATAAATTCAATACTGAATACGGTTTTTTGTCTTGTCCAGTACAGATAAGGAGCCTGCCACTAATATATCCTGGGGATGACTCAGGGTGGTGGTGTGACAAATTCTTTATCTATACCACATATACATGAAAATGTGCACTTCTTCCGAATCACAGTTACCAATATTGGGAGGCCTGCTCCATCTTTTGCTCTCAGCACTGTATCAATTATTGGAATCTCTTACTTTCAGCAGATTTAATTAGTATGTTGCTAAATACAGTACTCTGGCAACATGCCTACCCCAGGATTCCCTATGCTGCTAGGCCTGCTGCAGCTGAACTAATAGAAAAGGCTAATAGGAAAGTCTAATGACCATTTTTAAAGCTTAAATACCAGTCATTTAATCTGACACTCCACAGGCTGCCAGTTGTTTCCTTGGGATGTTCATGGAGCAGTTAAGTGCAAAATAAAATTTGTAGTCAGTGGAGCTGCTTTTCAAACGTTCTGTAATGCTGGAGATCTTCAAAACTCCCTGCAAATGGTATTCAACAAATGATATCTGACTGGCTTTTCCCTTCCCCCTCAAAAAATTTAATGTGCACATGCACTGCCACGATGCATAGGAAAAATCCTATGGAGCAGTCCAGCATACACAGTCTGTCAGACCAAGAAGAAATAAAGGTCTGTTGTTAATTCAGACAAATGGTCAGCAGCTGCAAAATAGTTTCCACAAGAAACAGAGCAAAACCCTCTCAGTTATGGATAGAATTTTTTACGATTTTCTGTTGCCTTTTCCAGGGCCAAAATATACTGCATATATTCCTACGTAACTTTTATTCACATTCTCTGCTAAATCAGTGCTGTAGCCAGAGCAGCGAAAAGCCCTCTTTAAAGTAAGAAAAGCCCAGTCATTTTTATACTGCTTTTCAATATTTTAAACAAATTAATTGCCCCGGTCATACCATTACAGAGAGTAAAAATGCCCCAGCAGCACAACTGAAGGTTAGCATTCTGCATTCTCCTTGTAAAACTGCAGACGTGATCGGCATGGGTGCGCTTGCCAGCTGAGGGTACTTCCCTGACTGCAGTGGATGTGTGGTCACTGAGCTAGGAGATCTCATCATTACATTCCAGGATACCTGTTATTCTCATCTTAACAGTGTTTTTCTTAGCTGCATCACTTTTTATGTGCATCACAAGGATATCCTATGTGACTAATACTTTGCTACTTAGGAGAACAGAGAGTTTTAACAGTTCTGATTCAAAATATGCCCAAAAAAGCATAACTTGGTGGTATCCAGAACCTTTGCTGCTGCTAAGATGAACTCGTGGCTTCTGATGTAGGTTTCTGTACCTGAGGGATGGTTAACAGGGGCTGCAGCAGTACCACAGCATCTTTATTCTCTCTCTGTGGCTTTACAGGCTCTGGCGTCAGTGATCGCCAGGAAGATGGGCTGCATCAGATGCTCCTTTCCTAACCTGTAAAGGTCGGTGGTTGGGTCTGTGTTACTCAGCTCTTTGCAGGTCATAAGGAAACAAAAGTTTCTGAGTACCACTGTAATTTCCATCCCTTAATCACTGTTTCTAGGAACTTTATCAGGACTGTATCAGTGTCCACCAGCATAAATCCCAGGACGAAATCTGGACCTTACTGAATACGGTTGTACATAGCAAGCCGAGTCTTATGCTGCAAGATACACTGGAACAAATTAATATCAGTGTAACTTCTCTTAAATCACAATTTTGTCCAATAGGCCAGGAGGAGCTTGAAAAACTATTGGGTTATTGGAGATTAAAATATTCATATTGCCCTTTGTAGTCTGATAAAGAACACATCATCTGCAATGTTTTTACTGTTTTTAAAAACCCAAACAACAAAAAAATAGTCCTTGTTTTGTCCACCTGAGACATACTCAGCAGAGTTCAGATGTGGATTTGGATGTTGAATACACACAACATTTCCTCCAAGTTTAGAGACCATGGGATCTTTCCCTTGGCCACTGCTGACTACAGCGCCTGGCAAATTAAAGAGAATCAACATAAACTGCAGGGTGCAATTGCTTCCCTCTCATCTGTGTCAAAATCTTACAGGAAAATTCTCTGAGCTGAATGTGTTGATTCAGTCCCAGAGACATGCAGTCTGTGAGAGATACATGGAGAGATGAAGTAAAAAGGATTTAAAAAGAGCTTAACATTTAATAGAGACTGAAGCCAAGTAAACTGAAAACAAAACTTTTCCAGAACAGCATCTCCAGCGCCCTAACACTGGTTTTATGAGTTATTATCACCTATTTTAAAGGAGATCCCTATTTCTATACAAATGAAATTACATCATATAAGCTACATAAATACCACAGACCTAGTAGCACATTCATGAAGATGTGGTTTATTACTGTATTTTCATGGGTACCTGATTTAAATATTTGAGACTGGTCTCCCATGAGCTGTGGGTGAGGATGTGAAGTAGGATTTATGTTGACATAAGTTCAACCACTGAGTGGATGTACAGTCCTTCTGAAGCGGAGGTAGTTCCATGCAAGCTCTCAGATTGGCAATTCCACAAGAGAGGTGAACTTCAATATAATTCTTGTTTCAGTATCTTAAGAAGTCTCAAGGTGTGAATCGTTTCAATGTCATTCCCAGGAAAGGGTCAGCCTCCTCCTCTGAAAGGCTTAAATTAAAGGATGTTGAGCTGCAGCTCAGTTACACAAAACCAAACCAAACCAAACCAAACCAAACCAAACCAAACCAGGTTGTTAGACCCTCATGTCAAGAAATCCTTAAGCTCCCCTGGACCTTTCTACACATTTTAGTCTCATTTGCTAGAGATGTTTCTGCAGGATAAAGGGTTTTGATTCTTCACTGCTTCCACTGTAAGTAGTCACTGACATTTGGGCTAAGTGAGAAAAAAAAGAGTGTAGAAGATTATGCTGATGAAATAACCCATATTCAAATGCAAAATAAACTTCTGCATAAAGCACTAACCCTGACTCTAAATTAGATATAGTGAATGCCTTGGGTGGCTCAGGAGGTTATGTCAAGAACATTATTCCATTTCTTTCATGCAGTTATGTGTGCTGTTCTCATTCTTGAGATATTAAAAGACTCCGTTGCCTACATTTTAAAGGGAAATAATATGTTACCATTCTGATGGAGCAATTTTATGAAATGCTTTTGCATAAAAATGAGTGTAACGGGCCAGATTCAGAATGGGACTTCAGTAAAGTGATGATGGTTAAGCTCAAAAGTTGGGTGCCTGGCTCCAAAGATGGAGTTTACCTCGCTGAGTTCCCTGTGCTTTGAATGTGGGAGAGACTGTGCTTGTGAAGAGAATTTTCAACATCCAGGACACTGACTGGAGGAAATGGTGGAGACGGCTGTGCCTCTGCAGGTCTGTCATTCATAAGCTTAACTCAGTGCTAATACAGGTATCTCAGTGAAAATGGGTTCCCTGCCTGAAACCTCTTCCCACACTTTGGTATCTAAGATAACTGGCCCACTCGGCCTTTTCAAGGTGGCAATAGTAACGTGAAGGTGTGTGAAAGTAACGGGCAACCTTTTATCTTCCTGGAAGCTGTGATGAGCAATCATCTTACATGATAAATTGCTCTTTCCTGTGAAGTATTACTCGGAGACATGCAAATGCTGCCTCCTGGATCTTGCAGGCAAATATTCTCCCCTCCATCGGCAAAGTGGGCTGAGCTGACTCCAATTTCTCTATTTCTTATTTCTTATTTCTTATTTCTCTATTAAAAAAAGAAAAAAAGTGGAAATGTCTTTTTGTTTCTCTACTGAGGAAACAGTAGTCAGTTTTCTTATTTCTTTACAGAAAAAAAAAATTAGAAATGAACTCACCTTGAATTGTTTGATGGGAGAATGCAACTTTCAGGCAATTTCATGGCATCATTTGTTACTTCTGTTGACATGATGTACATTTGCAGAAGACAGAGTGCAAGATTTTGTGCCTCCTCTCCCAGCAGTAACATAAGAACATTTCCTTTTCTAAAGTACTGCTTCACAAAAGTATTTCTTAATCTTGTGGGGGAGGGGAGAGATTTTTCTTGAGGTAATGACTTTACTCAGAAATGACAGTGCACCTAATGCTGGCATACATCTGCTGCGCTGGGAACTTGCGTCCATTGTGCGATGTTTTTTCACCCTGTCAAAGATTGAAGGCATCTCTTTGAAGCTTCAAGTCAAATAAACAGTGATCCTGCAGCAGGTCACACTGTGACTTCTGTAAATCAGTCAGAAGCAAGGGGACCTCACGCAGTGGAAGTGCATCCAGGGCAGGACATGAACAGGACTGGCATGTGGCAGGACTGAGCTGGGATTTCCCACAGAACAGCTAGAAATAAGGCAAGGGAATTCAGGATGAAATTCTAAAATGAAAATCAAGTAGGAAACTCAAACCAGACCAATAATACATTCCCCTTTTAAGTGAAATTTCTGTAAAAATTCTGAAATTTTTTTTCTCTGACACTTTTTGTTTCTGCCCTTGTTAAATGTTTTAAAATATTAAGAGATTTTAGTGACTTCGTAAATTCTAACTCATAGAAGCAATCAAGTTATTTCATTGAATCAGCTCCAGTTATAAAATCTCATTGAAGGCATAGTTGTAATTCTTCCGCAACAATATGTTTTGAGCTGATAGACATAGATATTTCTGTCTAATGTTTTACCATTCTAAGGAGTTTGCTATCACTTACCTTATTCCATTACAAGTGTTTAATGTTGGCTATTTCAAAACACTCTGTGAGATTTCAAGTGTTCCTTTCCACTCTCCCCCCCCAACAAATTCTTCAGTCTCTAAGCTACAGGTTAAAAAGAAATAAATATTATGATTGCCCTATCATATCAATGACTTGTGGGGTTAGTAAATAAATATTGCTTTAGTTTTCAGTATGGATGAGCAATAGTTCCAATTAATATTTGTAGATAATTACATTAGACATCTTTCAGAACTCACCTCACCACAAAAGCCTCCAAGACCAGCATGTACCTAAATCAGCATAAATAATACTCTTAATTAAATAGATATTGTGGATTTATAGCATTTAGTATAGTGTGATTGGTGCCTCAGTACTGAAATGCTGATTCTAGCTAGCACCTACAGAGGAGTTATGTCTGGAGTTACATTAATCATGCCCGAAACATGGGCAGGTTGTGAGCCACAGCAGCTTCAGCCCATCTTTCAGCACACCATCATCTGACAGAGGTTTTTGCGTATTCCTTTGTGTCTCTGCTTTACAGGACTCTGGCAGATGAGCTTGCCTCGTCTCGCTGTGTCAGTTTTGGACATTTTTGCCCCAAGCTGTTCGTTTGGCCCCTGTGCTGGATCCTGATTCTCCACTGGGGAACCAGCAGCTGGGAGCTCCAGACACACTGCTTCCAAACTCACAGTCTAGATAAACCTGCCTTCATTATCTACCGAAGGTAGGCCAAACTGCCATTGAAACGGCTGAGACACAGGCACATACTCCATTTTTGTTGCCTGGGAGAAGTGGCCTTGGACACTGAAGCAAAGTAAACTGCTGGGCAGATGATAGCTGACTGAAATCTATAGGTTTTCTAGAGTGTGCCCCCTTACTTACCTGAAACTGCTTTATATCTGTGCATCAATTTTTATTTTCAGTTAATTATTACTCCCTTATTTCCCAGCAGGCACATTAAACTTGAGTCTTCTCTTAAATAAAGTTGCATTGATGTGATTCTACTGAGTTTATATTATTCTGGATTTATGGAAGTAAAAGCAAAACCTTGGAACCTTCCATTTACTCTTAGTAGTTTCAATGGGAGGAGATCTTTTATTGTGTAAGACAGAATTCTCATTATTATAACTCAAATAGTGGTGTCCTACATCAATGACCTTTTCTATCTGAAACTATACTCTCCATGACAGCATCACAAAATATAGCCATGTTAGTGCACAAAGAGGTTGAAAAGTCCTGGGTTTTGTCTGCGCTAGTTTGTGCTCCACCCTGTTTGCAAAACAAAGGACACAAGTGCTAAATGTTAATAGACACTCTGAAAGAAAACGTATTTTTATTTGTGGGACCCGTTACAAATTTCGAAGTGAACCTTAGAAATCAGACCTTTTCAAATTCCTTATAAAAAGAAAACAAGGTTCTTTTTCGCTCTTTGTGGATATTCAAAGGAATTTTGTACATGATTAAGAGCACCTGGCTTTAATTGAGTTAAATTGCCCTAAGCATCTGACTTTAACTATAGAGGCTGAGAAATTCCATTATGGGTACCACTTCTTCATATACCTTTCAGATGCAGAAGGAATCAGGACTCTGTTTGTATTTCAACAACCAGCCTTGAAAAGAGAGAAATGTGACAGAAGCAGAATATTGCGGTAAGTTTTGATTTTGGAAACAAACAACACACACCATGTGGATCAGGAGACTGATGCAGAAACTGGAGTCTTTTCTTAAAACAAACTGGTTTGGCCCTATTCTTTTACATTTTCACTCTTAGACATTATGAATGCAGAGCATTATGTATACATTCACACTTATTAACAGTATGAGCAGCACATGCTATACTTATACTGTGCATGATTTAATTTTCAGTTCACACATATTACAACCCCACTAAAGTGCTTTAGACAACAGCATTTCTTTATAGTTAGAATATACATGCAGATAGTCCTGAAATTATGTATGTTTAGGGAATTATATTTTACATCTAGGATGGAGGACTGAGAGAAAAAAAAAGCATAAAATACAATTTAATGACAGGCTGCCCTTTAAGATGAAGTCTTTCCTTTCATTGCAGTGTTCATTCATTTCTATGGAGTGTGAGTAAACAAAAAGGAAATAGCTTTTGGCCTGATGAACACTGGGAGGATGTTTCTGCACAAGAATACTTTGTATGCTGTACATCCAGACAGTTTTCATTGCACTGGCTGGAAGAGATTGCCAGGCATTAATGTTATTAGTGAAAAAATGCTGAAGCTGAAGAAGATAAATCCTCACCTAAATGTTATAGCTCAAGCAGTTAAGAAGTCCAGTGAAACTGTGATACAGTTTTAAAGTAAAGAGGGCATGAAAAACGAGTTTGTAAGCAGAAGCTGTCACTACATACAAATGGCTTCAGCAGTCCAGAATTATACCTGCTGCAAATGTGATTCTACAAATTATGGAGCGTGGTGGCCCTGATCCAGCAACGATATCATTTCATATCACCCATGCCCCACTGATGCAATGACTTACAGTCCTGATGTATGCAAGAAAAGCTGAGCAGCACCAGAGACTTTCTTACCAAGAGCTGTAAAGCACTGGGCTGTGTTAATGCCAGCTTCCTAGCCCCCTGCTTAATCCGCCCTCCCCTTATGATTTTAGAGAAAAGCATGTGTGTGTTTACACACGGATCAGAACACCCCAAGTAAGGCAGGACGGAGTGAAACAGCAAAAAAAGAGGGCTGTCTGCATACAAAATTATTGACGATCCCATTCACTTAATAATTCATTTAAATTATTTAATTTAAACAAAAGCATTAAGAGATGACAGTCTTTTTTTGCTGTTACTGAATTTCATATGGGCAGTGCTTTGTGTTTACAGTCAGTGAGTTGTGTGAGTTCAGACAACTTTAGGCTGAGCTGCTTGTCCCTGTGGTATTTCAGATTTCACACCTCATGCTGTAAAACTTTCCAGGACCAGCTCTGTGCTTTGAAGTATACAGTGTATGGCAGTAAACATTAACGAGTCGTAAATATATTTGGCCCCAAAAAATGTTTTACAGATTATATTTTCCTTAGTCTGTGGTGATACCGTTCATTATTCTGCAATTTCAAGAATGTGTAGGATGCTGGCTTGATGAAGCAACCAGACTTTATGGAAAACATTTGTCTTAAAGGCTTAAAATTAAAAAAAAAAAAGAAACAACAAAAAACCAACAAATTATTGTGGCCATGTGTTTTCTTGACCTGAACATTTAAAAGGTTTTTGCTGGTTTTTGCTGCTTTTGCTGCTGGATGAGTTCCTATTCACATGCAAGTGTCATGACAGCAAACAAACTCTGAAGAATATGAAAAGTGTGATGTTTAAGAGCTAATATTTTAATGAAGATAGTTCTCGCAAGCTTATGTTAGCAAAGGGCTAGTCTAAGGAAAGAACTGTGTAATTATGTGCCCTGGATGCCCTCTGACAGCGTATAGATACTGTACATTCAATTATACTGAGCTGAAGATAAATGTGCAGTACCTCTAAAAAATACCTGCAGCTGTGTAGCTGTGTTTTCATGTCTGTAGGAAGCTATGTTTTGATGAACTCTGTGAGTACAGGTCGGAGTTACAGCCACACTGATTTCAGTGTCTCATGATGGTTACCTGCATAATGTTGGCTGATCCCTGATGCGCTGGTGAGAGATTTCGGCATAGGCAAGGCCTCTTCGCTGAGCTCAGAATTAAAGGTCACTGTGGGGCTCAACTACTTTCTTTCTTGCTGTTTTCTCATAGCCTGGAACGGCAGAGATATCTTCCACAGCTCACTCCACCGGGGCATTCCTATTCTTTCTGTTTTTCATGTCATCCCACTTTTCCTCCTGAGCCCCTGGGTGACATGAAACACTCTGTTTCCTCTCTTAATTGGTGTGGCCTCCTCACACTTATTTAAGGTTTCACTCCTGCGATTAGAGTCTTTGCAAGCTGGCTCTAGCGAGTTTTGTAGACTTGCTGGGAAATAGATCGGCCCCTCTGCATGGGTCCACTTGCAGAACTATGTATTAAGTGTAAAGTCTTCACAGAAAGAAACTGCTTAATTATGGCAATAATGAGTAATACTAGAAAAATGAAAAAAGATTCTTGCACAGGTATACGTACAAGTATGCGTATTGAGGTCACTATATGAAGGAGCAATTCTTCCCACAAAACAACACCAGTACGAGAGATTTATTTTTTTAATTACAAAGTAAAATATTCCAAAATTGTTTAATTGATGGATGGGAAGCTTTAGCAAAGTGCTGAACATAAGGGAACCTGACATTAAATGTTTGGTATGTTGCCATGACATTTGCTGAATTTTATTTTTATGCTGAATTTAAACCATCAGTGCTGCTAAAATTGATTCTTAGAGGAATAATGCACAATAATTGAAATATAAACCAGAAAAGAATGTAACTTTTATAAATGTGGTCAGATACTACATTTTATACTTCTGAAAATGATAAAAAAAGATTTATTTTGTTTTGCTTTGAAATTCCTCTACGTACAGAGAGTGGAATGTTCTCTAAGAATTAGTGGGTTCCTTTAAAGAACAATCCTTTAGCTTTCCTTCATTTTAAGTCTAGGCTTTTCAGTATATTCACTTTCTTTCTTTCATCTTTTCTCTTTGTGGAAGGAGAAAATAAATACCACCGGTTGATGTGAACATTTGTATTAATCCTCAAGATGATGACATTTAGCAGGCTTGACCTACCCATTTTGTTAAGTTGCAGTAGTGGTAAATTATCACCATCATTTAGTATTTGTCTTTGCAGATGCATCTTAAGTAAGATAGGTACTTTTTTTTTTTTCTTTACCTGTATTAGGAAGATAACTTGCCTTTGGTTTTATCTCAGTTTTGTCTCAAGTCTCTTGCAAGGTGAAAATAGTTTGGTCAATAGAGTATGCCATACTCTTAAACTACCTGTAAAGTCATAGGAAAAGTTCTTGCAAGAATGAGCGCTGGGCAAGTAAAATAGGAATTCTGCATGGATTACCTGGCAATTTCCCTGGAGATTAACCTAGTCCGAAAGGCCAAACATGTTTACCATGGACTGGCTAAGGTGTCCAGTCAGTCCAGTTCATAAAGTCCATTTGGGGGTCTTGGGACATGAATCAGACTGGGTAAGTGTAATGTTGGGGTTTTTTTTAATCTGAACATGGAATCATAGAATAGTTTGTGTTGGAACTTTTAAAAGGTCATCTAGTCCACTCCTCCCCTAAAATGAGCAGGGACGTCTTTAGCCAGATGAGGTGATGAATTATCATCATCACATCTCTTACAGCCTTGAGTATGAAGAACTGTGTGCAAGCCTATGTGGTTTTTAGAGTTAGAAAATACAACCAGTGGCTAGATAAGAAATCCATAAGTGAGTCTGAGAGGATGATTCTATGTCCCAGCTTTACCTTGGTGTTTTCTGAACCTTATTTTGCTCTCCCTTCCCAGAGTTCCCCTCAGTTCTTGTGGAACCTCAAGGTGTGGTTGTGGTTTAAAGACATACATCAAAGAATGACTGAGCTATACAGTCCCTATTGATGATTTCTAATTGTTTTGCCAAGAAGACATGGTGAAGTATTCTTATAAAGGAGGTAAATAGTGATTGTAATAGGAGTAAAAATAAAAAGTAAATAGGAGGTGACTTGCTGGTCTGACCCCTGATCCCTAGAACGTGATCAGAGTTTAGGGAGGTAGTATTACTAATTGAACAGTGTTATGTTCACAGTATTCATGCACTTTGTCCAGGGAAAGTGATTTGTCATAAAGACCAAAAAGGAATATTTCATGTTTGTGCCATGTTCACAAGGGGGGGGGGGAAGATAATGTAATGTTTAAAAAAAAAAAGGAAAAATCTTGATTAGTTATGGTGGTTTTTTTTTTAAATTAGAAATTTGTCTACTTTGTGTGAAAAGAGGCCAGGCTGTGAATCAAGCAAGATGACCTATGGCCTAAGGCTTTGAGCTGCAGTATCCTCAGTGAGTGTCAGAAGACTATTAGGAGGCTATCTTCTTAAAGGACTTTAAGGGTTTGGCAAAATTTTGATGTTTGACTACATTAAAATTGCAGACCATGAGCAGGAAGGTACGTCTGCTGAGTGTGCCCTCACTTCAGGATGCCCTCTATCAGTACAGTTCTGTGTTTTTCTTATGGGGACGTCATTCTCCCAAAGAATCAATCACTGTTGTCCTGTTTTGCTTTTGAAGAAAAAAAAAGAAAACATAAACGCTGATGCCGGTACACATCAGTCCAGCAACACTCAGGGGACCTCTGCTCACCTCTTCTTGAAAGGGGAGGTGGCTTCAGGGGGAAGGGTGCAGCTCCCTTCCAGCACACTGTCTCCTCTCTGCAGTACCTGGGGGTACACTGAGGCACTTTGTTCTCCTCACACCTCTTTCCAGACACAGGAAACTGAGCTCTGGGCTTGCTCCTTATTGAAAAAAGGAGATTATCTAGGCTCAGTTGGGAAGACCAGATTTTACCCTCCCTTTCCTTTACTGCAACTCCCCCTCCTTCTCTGCTTCCCATCAGCAGTGAACAAAGAACAAGAGTTTTGCATCTTTCAGAGGGACAGGATTCCATCCAAACTCTGTGTTTGCACAAAACCTGGTATAACGATGCAACAGAAGTCATTGGAGTGATCACTTCTAGAAACTCAACAAAGGATGGAGACTTTCTGCATGGGGAACAGAGTTCTCAAGATATGACTGAATCCCAAAACAGTGCATCCTTAATCCAAGCAAACCTTGGCTAAAATTGTTAACATGGATTAAACTGTCAATGGATTGGTCTTTAATTCAGATTAGTGGCTCAAACTCTGCTACATTCAGCTGCTCATTCGACTGCTTTGCATTATTCCAGCAGCACAAAGCAGCAAGTGAACATGTCCCCGCACATTTCTTGTGAAATCATGGATTTGTTTAATAATTGCTCAGCCAGCTTGATTTGCCCCTTTTACAAGTCACCTTAGTGCGACAGCATTAAGCTGGAAATGTTTGCAGTATGGTAGCTCTAAGAAGATTTTTGCCTAAGAGAGCATCATGTGTTATGGAAGTCATGAGAAAAAAAGAGAAAACCCTATGAATGTTTTCTTCAATTTGATTGCAATTTCAGTACTGCTTACTGCAAAACATGAAAGCCTAATATTTCTCCAACTTTCTAAGGGATGTGCTTTCTCATTCCTTCTCACTGTTTTACCTCACAGTTTAATTCTATCAATTCCCTCTTTCAGGTTGTGAAACAACTCTCCAGAATAAGCACCCTATGGAGCAAATTATTTGCATGATTTGAAATGAGGAATTTGTCAAATGTAGCCCTTTTCTCCCATCCTTTAACAGACAAGCTCCCACAAATATGTTTGCTGCTTAAAATTGCCTGTCAATGTAAAGAAATGTCGTGTTAACAAGAACTGCTGGAAAGAAATTTGTAATTTCTTAGCGCAACAAGTTTTTGGGATGTCGAGGTTGTGTGCCATGGGCACTCTGAGTTCTGGTACAAGATCTATCTTACTCCTTAGTCAAGCATTCCCCAGGACTCCCTCTCACATAGCAAAATGGTTAGTGCAGTGCTATAAAAAGTGGTGGATGAAATAAAAATGGCAATGCATAAAGGCAGCTTAGAGTAATATGGAACTGATTTATTGAACATAAATATAATTTTCCATACCATACATTTTATAATTCAGCAGTTCTAGAAACTGCATATACAGCAGTAAAAATAAGAACGTGGACACCTTACTGAAATCAGAGCAAATTTGTCAATGGCTTCAATGGGAAGGTGCTGAGGTCTGGGATTGTTTTTTTTAAAGACCATTGATAAACAGAAAAGCACATTGCAAAACGTGATAATTGCAAGTACTTGCAAACTGGCAAAAACTTGGCAAACATAATTTGCTGAGCGTGGAGTCTGGAATATACGAATTGCGTTCACAGAATGGCAAGCTGAGCTTTGGTCCAGATAAAACTGATATGTTTACAGGGAAGGGGCTTAACACATCTTTTTGTCTTCTCTTATTTAAAACTAATCCACATATTGTTTGTACACTGATTTAATTTTATGATGGTTTCTGAACATATAATAAGCTGGTCAGACCACTTATGTTTTCATTAAGAATGTAGGCATATTTGAATGATTTACAGTGATTTAAGTGACCAGGTTCTATAGAGCAGTCACTAAATCTGCTAAAAACCCCCAGTGTATAACCAAACTGCAGGATGCTGTTTGATCAATTGTCAGAATGGAGGGTAAGTTCTTCTATTATTATTGGCAAAACATGAGCTGCATAGTATAATCTCTCAAGAGAAAGTAAATACATTCTTTTGCAATTAGGCTTAAAACCAAATCCTAATTATAAAGGATTTGGAGTATTAATTTGCAATAGAATGGTAAATACAACAGGAAGAATTTACCCTATGAACAAAAATGCCCAATGAAGTTGAAGGCATTTTATACAGAATTTTATGGACTCAAAAAAGGTAGAACTTGGCAGTGCAAAAGGTGCACTTTTCCAATAATGGGTGATTCTTATTGAATATTTAAATTACAGGGCAGGAGGTTTGGGTCTTAAATCTCCCTTGCATGAACTACTCTTCTCAGGTTTAAAAAGTACAAGATATGGAAAGGATGGGAGAGGGGTGCTGACTGCATCTCAGGAGAATGATGTGCAATTATAGGATCTCCAGGGATGATGCATGCACTTCTGGGAAATATTTTCTTGTAAGAGCAAGGATTGGACTTGACTTCAGTGTAAGCTACAGGCTGTTAGCCATGAATCTGAAGTTCCCTATTTGTTGTTTCACTTCAGGGTCTTGAATTAGCCAGTTTTAGGTCAGCCCTACAAACTATATTCATTTTCTGCTTATCTTTGTTAAATTTATTAAAAATGAAATGCATCTAGCTACCCAGCTGTCAAAATGGGGATTTGCATGAATAAAACATAAGTTTGTTTATCCTGGTATTTGGCATCTCCTCTGAAATTGAGAATTAGTATAATGAGGGATAGAGGCTGTTCTTTATCGGAGCCAAACTAAATCAGGACAGAATTATATGGAGTTGTGATTACACATTTCAATAGCTGCCTTCAAATTTCAGGTGATGATATAGCAGTAGTCAAACAATGAAGGACAAGGTCCTTTCTGGGTGATGTTCCTAGTGTGTTCAAGAGATTGCCCATATAAAGAGGGTCTGTATTTGAAATGTTTTGCTTCTGCTCTGGAAGGAGAGTGGTGTTTAAGCGCATGCTTCCCTCCTTCAACCAACAGCTAGAGAGGAATGCTTGTAGCAGCTACAAAAAAAAAAAAAGTAAATAATAACCTTGTGGCTTTCTGGATAGTCCCATCTTCCTTGATTATAGGGTTTCTTGAAGACAGTTTGAACTCTGCAGGTTGGAACAGTATTCCAAGCGTGTTCTATTACATCTAACTATTTTAATAATTCTTTCTATTACCAGGTATTTTAGGGCAGTAGCCAACTATATACTGTGAGGAACCGTGACCACGGGCTCTTCAATAAAGTTTCATAGGAAGAATTTTCTTTGTGCACAGCTTGGCTGGAGCAAAGCAGAATCTGTAAAAGGTTTTTATGTTGACTCCATAAGATTACATGTAATGGAGTTACCTTCTCTATAATAAAATACCTGCTTGCTCATATACCTCTATGTGAATGCCAAAAGCAGTTTCCCATTGTACCGAACACAGAATAGTACTGTTTAAATCAGATAAACTTTTATTTTCTTTAAATGTCAATATATTGTTTAAGCCTTATTCCTTTGCACTTTTAAAAATAATTTTTCTTCTTCATTTTTTAAAAATTTCCTTTCTTTTTTTTGGGGGAGAAAACACCCTAAAAGAAAGATCAAATAAAATGGAAGTGATGATAAAATGAGCATAACCTTTAAAATATTTAAGCCGGTAAAATTCACGCTCACATCAAAGAGCTGAAAATAATATACAATTTAAGTTTCTTGGTTCCCATACAATGAATCTCTTGGCTTAATTATAGTTATGCTAAAGAAGGTAAATAACCTGGCTATGTTACGTTTTCCTGACCAGGGGCAATGCACATTTCCCTGTATCTATGTAAACCCCATGAGCACACATTGTGTATTGTGTGTATACAATGCAGATGCAGTTCGCTGTGTGTACACAAACATGGTATGTTAATTTCAACACGCAGAAGGTGCAACATCCATAGGTGGCAAAGGGGCAAGCTAGATGGCAAAGCAGAAGTCTAGGGGCAAGATGGTTATGGCACGTCTAGTTTATTGTAGGCAAGGCATCAAACTCGTACAGTATTTTATTTTTATTTAAAAAATGTGTATTTGCTACATTTTTGGGGGGAGAATATGTTTCAAACACACACAGTGAATGCAGAAACAGTGAAGACACAAGCATTTGGACAGAGCTTTGACGTGGCTTTCTGACCTGACTGAGAATCAGTTAACTGCATGCTGTAAAATGACAGTCTCATGACAAGCATGGGTGTTGGAATAGACATTTCTGAGGCATTTATGATGAAAAATATGGTGTGAGGCATGCAATAGGATTGCACTGGCTAGTCAGTTAGATTGGTGCAGAAATGTCAGGAGTCAGCCAGTTAGTTGCTGTGACAGTGGCTGTGTGAGCCGCCAACGGCGCCTGCTCCTCACTTCCCTTTGCTTTCCATGGGTGGGTGAAGGCTATTACTCTAACTCCCTAATACCTTTTTCCAGCCATAGTTGCTGCTGTTGTTTTCCTCTCAAAGCAGTGCGTACCTACCAAAATGTGACACAAAAAATGGAAACTAAACTTCCTACCTCCCTGTTAATGTTATAAAGTCATGTAGTATTATCCTTTTCATTTCAGGGGAATATTTAATGAATTTTGGGCCTGCTTCAGGTTTCAGTGGCACTAATACTGACCAAACACAGTCAGAACCTGGAGACAAAAAAAATTCTCTCATGTGAAGTGCTGAGGTTAAAAAATGTTCATATCGAACAGGAAACACCACCAGTGGCAATGCAGACAGACCATGTGAAATACACATCCAAGTCGCCTTCTGTCCATCTTCCACACACCAGCCCCTATGACCGTTCTGAGCTTTTAACGACAAACTGTTGCCTTCAGCTGCCCACCCCGTGCTGCTACCAGAGCTGCGTAGCAGAGGCAGCAGGATGGGTGCTGTCTCAGTCCGTGGCTTAGTGTTAACTCCCAAGGTGGCTAAAGGAAACGGAAAGTGATGGATGTTCGTGCGTATATGTGGCTGCAAATGAGGGTGGCTGAGTAGCCAGCTTATATTGCACTCACTGCTCCTGTGAGAAGGACAGGAGCCTGGCATGGCCAGCGGTGAGATGGACAGCAGGAATCTTCCTCTCCATGCCCGCCAGTTAAATCCAGTAGAGACTGCAAGTCAGGGTCATCGGTCTTATGACTGATGGGTAATGAGGTCTCCCCACACTTAATTGTATAAACTAAGTGCTTTGGTTTATTATACAAACAGAAATCCTTATGATTACCAGGTAACTGTAAGAAAACCCTTCCCCAGGGTAAGCAGTACCTTTTAGGCTCTAGGAGATTTAAATTCAAGTTCCTTGTTTCACTCAGGTATGTTCCCAAGAAATGCTTTTGTTCTAACAAAATTAATTGTTCCACTGAGACATTTTTGACTAATTCCAGTCATAATCCATTCAATACAACTAAACTCATGTATAAAGAGGAATAATTTTGCAGATTGTGTTCTGGAATGTGTAATGCTTCCAAGGAGCTGGATATATACAATATATCTTTAATTTCTAAAAAAAACCAACCACTGTAATACTGGATTATGGTATACATCCAGCATGTTGGTAATTGCAAAAGTGTGGGGAAACTTTCATATCACACGTAGATTGAGCTACCGAGTCCTACAGTGTCTTCACATTTTTTTCCTTTTTTCCCCTCCTTTATCTCCAAAAGCAGACAAGTTTTGCACCAAGAAGCACTCCTAAGTTGTTTGAGCCCAGAAAATTCCACATACATGAAGTGAGTGGTGCAGACACTTGTGTAAGACTTTGAAATGATGACTTTCAGAGGTCCTGATGGAGGCTACCCAACTGCTGAGTTAACTGGCAGGTTAATGGTGCAGTCTAAAGCCTGTCCTTTACTGAATCAGTTGTGCTGCAGGGAGACATGTTCTGCCTCTATTTCTCTTGCCATCTTGCAGCCTATGGGGAGAGGTGTGAACAATTAGTTAATGAAGAGCACACTATGTCTAGACAGAGCTAACTGTTAACAGATGATTACTGACTTGCATTTGCCAGTGAGCTGAGTGACACGAGCAAGATAGATGTGCATCAGGAATAGATATCACTGGACTGCAAATCACCATCCCTCTTGCGGTGTTTTTTTCCCCTTCATTGTCAGAAGTACAGATCATGATGAGTCCCAGCCTCATATTTCTTTGGTGATGGAGAGGTGTGATGATAAGACCTGTGAAATATTTACCTTCTGCACAGAGTTTTCTCTTCTGGTCTTGCATTTTAAAAATAGAAATAATGGTATGTATTGCTTTTCACCCACTAGGGATTAAAGGATCAAGGCTTAAGTATTGTACTGATGGCACTGTAAGGAACCAGAGCTAGACTTGAAAATAGGTGCTAGCCTGGGACTCGGGAATCAACAGATCAATTCCTGGCTTTGTTGCACGTTTCCTGTTTGACCTTGGGCAGATCACTTTGCATCACTTCGCCATGCCTTGCTTTCTCAACTGTAAAGTGTAGATAAAGATGCACTGTAAAAGGGCAACTGTGTGAAAAGTATTATGTTGCTGCAGTCAGGGGAAGGATTTGTAGATATTCCTGTCAGTGAACTTGCACATGGATTTTTGTAGTACATTTTCTTTTATATAATGATTTTGTGGAAGGTAGACACAAGCAGAAGTGAAAGCATGGGAATAGTTCTTTGTCACTTCATCTATCTTGCTGCAGGCAAGGCTTGAGAGCTAGACTGCTTCGTGGTCCTACAAGTAAAAAGTAATACTTTAGTAAGCGTTCAAGAAATCATATCACTGTAATGCTTAAGTTGTACCAACTAATGGAAGTCATTAGGTCAACTATCATCTAGAAGTAGAGTTTTAGATATAAAGAAGAAATTTATGGTTCTGTCTGGTTTAAAATGAAATGGGAATATTTTTAAAGGAGTTGCTATTAGGAAACATTTTGGCTTTTCTTTCTAGCTATAAACAGATGCTTGTTCATATTATGCCAGATTTACTAGCTAAGGCTGCTCTTCATCAGCAATGCATAAATCCCTCTTGACTGATTGGCAAAGCACAACAAATAAGCTGGCACACAATGGGGGATCTTGCTTACTGTCTTTGCAGTGATTTTATAGTCCTATTTCTGCAATATTCTTATTGACTCTGGTGGTTCAAACTATTTTTTTTAAGATCTGTTCACATGAAGAAATTCTGAGGGATCGTACTTTGTCTGTGCTGAGAGTTGGATGAAAACTACGTCATACACAATATAAAGCAAACTCTCAAAGCCAAGAAGGGACTGAGCACACCCTGTCTGTTTTGTGGTTAATATTTCCTTGAACAAATTACATGAAAGATACAAAAGAAGAAGGAAATGTTACGACTTTGCTAATGTGACCCTGCATTGTCTGTGTTGGTTTTTGAGTCTCTGTCTACTCAACCCTCCTGGCTGTGTCCTTGTCTGGGAGTGATTTGAAAAGATGATGCAACAAAACAATACATCATAAATCCCTAACAGATTGATAATGACTGAAAATGATCACTCTCTAGGGATGACATTGTTTATCATACTGTCAGTTGTCTACAAGGAATGGCGGCATTGGTAGGTGTGGTAATGTAACCGAACACCACGGAGCCCTCGTGAACAGGCCTTGGAAATGGAATTGCAAAATCTCCTTACCCTTTGGGGTGATCTTTTCAACTAAGAGCTGGCATGTTTCCATTCATTACTGCCACTTGTACTTTGGTGATAAAGAGCATAGGTATGAAATTTACCATTTAAACAGAATAAAATCCAGTCACAGTTTTGGGCTGAAAAAATTAAATTTGGATATTTACAGGTAGATGTCTACATCCTAAGTCACCACCCTTTGTTGCTTTTACAGCTGTGTGAAGAAGGAAAGTCACTTTTAGGTCATGATCCACGTGGTTTAATTCACACCTCTGTGTTATCATGAGACAAATAGGAAACTAGAAATACTATGTCCTCTCCATTGACTGCGAAGGGAGCCAAAGGTGACTCACTCAGGTGCAGATGGCAACGCGGAAAACCTTCACTAGATTATATTAACGTGACTCAAAATATTTAAGTTAGTCTGTGAAGTTTGGGAATCTTGAAGGTTGTGTTCCCTTTTAAGATCAATGCAGCTTTCAGATTCTCCTCCAAAGATCACAGTGACAACTGAATCAAAAGGCTGGTGTTTGAATGGGAGGACCTCTCTCCTGTTCGCTGTGCAAGGTGGGGTATTCCACTCCACATGCTCATTCTCCCATGAGAGCCTTAGAGGACCTGACACTAAAATCCCTTCTGTAGGTCAGGCTGTTTGTTTGACAAATCTCTGCTTTGACTTAGGGGAACTGGTTTTTTTGAAGGTTGCCAATTTTCCAGATTGCAAAGGGGTAGAAAGAGGTCAGCTACAGTTCAGTAGGAAATGAGTGGAACGCCACTGGATTCACTTTACCAAGGAACCCTGACAGACGTTTAATCAGAATGAATTTCTCTTCAGTCTCATCAAGGCTGATAAACTTCATGAGAAGGCCAAGCCATTTATCTCTGCTATTAAAAGTTTGAGATTTGGAGAGGACTAAATGAAGGGAGCCCTCATTAGTTGTATTTATACAGCATACACACTGAACTATTTTTAGCTTTCATGCTGTATTCTTAACACATTTGAAGTATAGAAGTGGAAACTGGGAATAATTTGTCTGTGAACTACATGCCTGTGGGGTGTAAGCTAAAATGCCTTCTTTGATCTAGCAGTGAAGTGAATTTGTGTCATGGACCACACACTTGAAACAAGGCAAGCAGAGGAAATATAGAGGGAAGGGTTCAAGCGTTAATGCTAAGGTCCACGTACTGTGTGTTTTTTCCTCACCCTAAGATTAAAAGGCAGTTGCTGGGGTATTTAGAAGAGTTCTGTGTTGCTGTGCAGCACAGCAAGACTTTGAGTGTAGAACCAATGCACATTAGTGGAAAATAAAATTATTCCTTATTGCTTTGCTGGTTTCTGTGTTTTGACAATTTTGTTGGCTTTCTATACGTGTTCTTTGTTCAGAGGTGGGAGAAATCCATT
The DNA here is from genome assembly GCA_013399095.1 of Psophia crepitans. Taxonomy (NCBI): domain Eukaryota; kingdom Metazoa; phylum Chordata; class Aves; order Gruiformes; family Psophiidae; genus Psophia; species Psophia crepitans. The sequence goes on along the minus strand of VWZZ01005325.1, from coordinate 274,551 downwards.
CATTAGGTGACCTTTTTAAATGGGTTGCTTTCCATTTTTCCTAGCTGACATCGTAATGGAATTCAGGACTTTCAGTCAATACAGCATGTGTTTTTAGGCAGCTTCTTTGTAGTTGTTGTCTTTTTTTTTTGTTGTTTACTTGTTTAATATGCTAACCTTATTTGTCACAGACCAAAAGTGTAGGTCTGTGGTTATACAGTGTGCACATATTCTGTGAATATGTTTGTATTAAGATATATAGGACCAAATTCAACTCTGACAATCCTATCACTGATTTTGCTGAGGTTATATGAGAGTTGGGTTTGCCTCTGTGTGAAAGTCAGCTGATGGTCTGCATCATGAAAAGGGTCTGAATAAATGTGTGTTGCTTATTTGGGATGTTCTCTTTCCCCTCCAGAAGAGACGAAAATGTTGTCCTAGTCATGATTTCATCATGCTGCTTCCCACTAGATACAGGCACTATCTTGCCAACATGAAATATTGGGTGGTTTTTTCATAATAAATGAAGCATAAATAAAACAGAGAGTCCTTATGCTAGAAGGCAAACAGGGGAGGATATAAAAAGTGCTCTAACCATGATCAGTGAAATTCTTAGCTGTCCCAAAGTTACTTAGGCTCGCTAGTCTGATTAATTTTTTACAGTAGTTACACTCCTGTGTTTTTTGGAAATCCAACCTACTCCCAAATGCAAGTACATGGAAATAAAAAATCTGCCTGACCCACTGCAATAAATTAAAATTTGCCCAGAGAAGGTGTGGAGGCCCCATGCCTGGAAGTGTTCAAGGTCAGGTTAGATGGGCTTTGGGCAACCTGGATTAGTGGAGGGTGTCCCTGCCCATGGCAGGGGGGTTGGAACTAGATGATCTTTGAGGTCGCTTCCAACCCAAACCATTCTGTGATTCTGTGATTTTATGATTCTATATGTCTGAGGATAACCTCTCACTGTCTGTCCTGAGTGTCTTCTGGATGGTGTTGCCCACGAGTTAGGGATCTCCAGTAAAGGAGTGTTTAAATTGCCACAGTGAATTGTGCAACACACTAAGATAAACTGAAATCAGAGCTGTTTTACCTTACATGACCAGCTGAAACTGGGAGTTGAGTTGTGAGCAGCTTAGATGATGGCATCCTTAGCTAGCAATGTCCCCCACAGGGGTGGGTTGGGCAGCTGAGGCAGTGAACAGCTCAGCCATCCAACTTTAAAATGCCACTGTAAGTCTATTATAAGCTCTAGCTCAGAAGGAATAGCCTCAGATATGCAATAATTACCATCCACAGCGGAAGCCACCATCTTAGCAGAAGGCTTGGTCCTCATCTCTTGCTCCTTTGCTGCCAACAATAGAAGGAATTTTTCCCAAACAAGAATGTCATGGTTGTGTCTGAGAAAGAGTACATACAAAAAAGTGTCAGATGATTTTAGAATGTCAGAAGACTTCCTTTGTTGACAACTTTTGAACCTGATTTTCATGTAAAACAAAGTCGTGTGTAAAATAAGAGGATGAGCACAGACAATATAAAGTATTGACTCTCCCACCTTGACAAAGTGATTGGAGGACATTAAAATTATGTCCAGCTCTCCAAACTCTCATTCTAGTCCCTTTCCAATACAAGTGATCCTGAAAACATCTGTGGCCATTTGGTAAGTCTCTCCAGGAGGATAGAGCCATAAGAAAGGCAAAGCCAGCAGTCTGTCCATTTTAAGAGCTGCCTATACCAGAGGCATAAACTGGTACCAAGCGTCACAGCTCTGGGAGCACCAGTTTATGCCTATGTGAACTGACACAAGGTCTAGGGCTGAGCCTGAGAGCATGTGCATAGGCAGAAGTGTGTAGGTAAGATAATAGCTCACTCTTCCCACCCTGATACTGACCCGTGTCCTCTGCAAACACAGGGAATGGGTGCACTGACTCCAAAGAAGGGGTTTTCACAAAGGTAAAGAAGAGGAAGAAAGGAAATCACCCAAATTAATCTATTTTCCTGGTTCTTGTGGGGTGTTGGAAGGAGGAGAGGAGAGGAAGAGGAAGAGGAGGAAGAGGAAGAGGAGAGGAAGAGGAAGAAGAAAGAAAGAAGAAAAGAAAGAAGAAAAGAAAGAAGAAAGAAGGAAAGATTCTCTAACCATCCAAAGATTTTCATTAAACATGAGTACTGAGGAAAAATTTATGAAACAGTGATCTGCTTTGGTTCTCATAGACATATGCCTTCAATCATTAGTTCTTTGGCTTTCAAGTAGCATCCTTGCAGAGAAAAAAAGTGAAGGAGAGAACTTTACAACGGGAGTCTCATAGCATGAAAACTTCAGCATTCATAGGAATCTGGGGAAAACCCTTAAAAAATATTTTCATTTGTATTTCAGAAGATTTCAAAATGTCGTGGTTTTACCCAATCTGGCAGCTGAACATCACACAGCCATTCGTTTTCCCTCCCAGTGAGGAGGGGAAAAGAAAACCAAACCACCAGACTGCCCTGGGCTGTGATAATGACATGTGACAGTTTTACTGGGACAGCAAAGGGAGTGAAAAACAACAGTACTGGTGACACACAATACCATACAACTCGGACCATATGCTCAGACCTGTTCCGAAACTGGACCATCCCAGAGCTGTGCCACCTCGAGAAGTACTGCCCCTTCCCGAGCAGCCCCCTCTCTATGCTGAGCATGATGTCACATGGTATGGAATACCTCCCCTGGCCAGTTTGGGTCACCTGTCCTGGCTGTGTCCCATCCCAGCTTCCAGTGAAATTAACTCTAGCCAAACCCAGAACACAAAATTATCATTAGTGTGAGTGTTTACACTGTCAGTGGTCACTTGTAATAATTTTCATACTGTATTTTGCAAAACTGAGCATTGGTAGAGAAAACGGAAACCTTAAAAGACTGAGTAGGTGCAACTCAAGTCCAAACTGTAGGTAAGGAAAAGGTAGATTTAACAGGGAACTAGACTGGCTGGGGTGTTCCTTTCTTTCTCTCCGTAGCAGAGCTCAGTGTACAAGCGTGTTCCCATACAGCGGGTCAGCGCGTGACTCGCCAGCCTTGTCATGCTCTCCATCACACAGTGGCTGCAGCCCCGTATCGCTGTCAGCCCCTTACAGCCAGCGAGGACACAGTGAGAAGTGATTTGAGTGCTGGCTTGTGGGCTGCATTCACTCAGGCCCTGGGCTGCTGATGGTTTGAAGGCCACTACAGGCAAGCACAAATGAGATGGTTTGTTCCTTCCAAGCTGAGACAAATTGACATATTTTTCTAGACATCCATTAGACTCTTTTCTCAAACTACCTTTTTTCCCTGGAAAGGTATGAAATTGCCAGAAAGTTGACATTAGCAAAAGACATTATTTTAATTTTCTCAGTTCATTAAGACTTTTGATTAAAAATCAGTTAAAGGTAGTAAGTTATTTTTTAACAAGTGTTTGTTTTGATTAGAAAATACCAAGCTTTGTAGTTTATGTTTACTTTTTTTACTCCAATTTAGAATTTATTTCTGAAAATGTTGCAGACTTCCGCAGGGAAAAAACCAACTCCTTAGCAAACCTACTGTTTGGGACTGTTAGCTGCATAAGAAGATGACGTGAGACGAGATAGAAAATTCTTTACCTTTTATGACTGGTAACACAAATGTGCTATATGAATAAGTGTAATACCTGTAGTATACCTCCCTCCAAGTGCTGAAGCTGCTAATTTGTCTGTATCTGTAACGTGTTATTAGAACTTAATTACTGTTGAAGATTTATTTTCTAGGGAAGCGGTTGTATAAGCTCCTATAAGCTATATATAAACACCAAGAGGGCACAAAGACTGGATTAGGGCTATGGAAACTGGAAGCTAAAAACAATGAGAAAGTACAGTTTTAACAACAAGACTGTTTGCAGTTTTAATGAAGTTCTGAATTGGTACTGAGAGAAAGTAATTTTGACCCTGTTCATTCAGCTTTGTTACACAGCAAGGTGACTTTTGAAACATCTTTAGCCTTTGAGGCAACAGCGGAAGTTACTTTTGACACAACACAGTATTAGGGCTAAACACCTAAAATAAGGGTCAGTCAAAAATCACAGAGAAGTCAAAAGTCAGGAACACTTGTAGACGTTTGTCTTCTAGTATGAGAGGCCATTAGCTGGGAAAAAAATGTTATTTTTTGGCTTCCTCAGTCAGCCTAGAGCCTAGAATCATTCCCACCTCTAAAGCCAAACTTAGAAATAACTTTTGGATCTGAAAGCATCTGTAAGACTGAAATGAAACAGGAGGATTAAAATAAAAAGGTGGAAACATGGTGCTTTTATTGCTCTCTGTTGACATGATTTTCATATAATTAAAGCTGCAGGTGTACTTTTGATTATGCAGGTATTCTGGTGTGTGGTTCTGTGTAAATAATATGTTTGCAGTGCTTGCTGGCAGATTGTTCATTATGAGCTCATTTATTTGAGTTCCCCTGTGCAAATAAGAAAACATAAGGCAAATTCTGGGCTAGTTTTCCTTGTCTTGTGGGAAAACCCACACACATGGACAAAGGTACTTTGCTAGGGAGGGCACAATTCCCCTGCTTTGCTTTCATTATGTCAGAGTATTCAGCTTCTCCAGCTAAACAATACCTGAGAACTACTAAAGGAGTCATGGAGATGCCCCTCGTAAGTTCCCTAGAAAGAGAGCTACACAGTTACACTGAGTCTGGTCATTTATGCTACATAAATGCTGAATAATGGCAAAATCCGCGGGTTTGATCTGAGATGGAAGCTGACCCCCTCAGTGTTCTTCCACTTGATGAAAGATACTTCAATACTTCAGACAGAAGAGGGGAGAAAGTTTTACAGGTATGGTGCTGGTTAATCAGTCTTATCTACATGTTCCTGCAAAGCTTGGACCTTGCGCTGTAGCAGTGACTTAATTTCAACCTGTACCTGTACCTGCGTTCGAAGGCCTCAACATGTGTTGTGTACTACAGCATGCTCTTTTGCGTAACACCCACCACATGTTAGTCAGTCTTTTGGATCCTCTGACCTTTAATAAGCTAAATTCTGGTAGCTCATAATTTCTGTGATCTGGATTTGAGCATTGAAGCCATGGCCTAAAATCTGAAGGCTCCATACCTCGATACTTAACTTCAGCGGAAGTACATTTTTGCCCTCTACATCCTTCCCTTCTCTCTGCTGTCCCAAAAAGGCGTATGTAAATCGATGTGAGAAATAATACCACCTCTGTTATCTAAATTCAGATATTTTGACTGCTGATCCTATTAGCCTATCTGAGAAGAGACCCCTTTCAATGTCATTTTTAAAATCCAATTTTAAAGTAATCCACAATTCGTCTTCTGAGGCACCACTAAGAGATGACCCAATTAAAGAGCTGCATATCAAGACCATGAGAGCAAATCACCTTTTTGAAGGCACTGATGAAATTCCTTTTCCATTGTCATGAGATACTTGCTTCCTGACAACTCGTTAATCAGGGAAATAATCTTTTAAATACGCGTTAAACCATAGCTATGCCTAATCATACCATTAAACGTCATCAGGTCATTCTTTGCAAAGATAAACAGCTTAAGGAGCATTCTTCCTTTGAAGAGTGTTATCCCCTGATGCTTTTGAAAGGAGGGCGAATGCTTCCTCCAGATATCATCAGTCCAAGTCTTCAGTGAGCTTCTGTGCCGTGCTCGCAGTTTCCTCAGGTGACCGGGGTGTGCGGCTCTTCACCATCGCAGACTGAAATGTGGGTGACAATTTTAACGGCTGACAACCTGTACTATAATGAGTCAAAATGCTGGTTGCTCATATCCTTTCTGGAGGGGATGCTAGGGTATATGAGTGAGGAAGGGGGTCCCATCATGCCAACAAGCATATGGCTAAGTTTTTAGGAATTACTTCAGCCACTGTTTACGGCATAAATAAAACTGGCATTTTCCTCAGGAGCGTGTTTAGACCGAAGTGAGTTAGAAGTCCAGTGCCTGAAGAGCTAGCCTGCCTTCAGTAGGGTGGTCTGCAGTGACCAGGAGTAGACTTACTCCCTTCAAAGCAAGGGGTTTTAGTCCTCCTCAGTCAGTCTCCAGGGCACCTGCTTCTCTGACTATAAGGGACCAACGTATCAAGAACGAAGGCACCCTCAAATTCCTTGCTGAGCCAGTTGCCTGCTGCTTAGGTATCCTGGCATATAAGTAGGAAAAAGAGTGACTCACCCTTTTTTTCCGTTATTCTCCATTCCTCATGTCCTTGGGTAGTGAAGGTTCAGGGCATGCCGTGTCTTATAAATTGAAAGGTTCCTCGCAAGGCTTGTTCTCTTAAGACACATCCTGTCTCAGGGTCTAAACCAACAGAAGGGCTCAATGAGTGCCACTTTCTACGAGATTAACATGCAAACCTGGGATGTTGTTTGCCAACCACTTCTGCATCAAGAGACACACCCCTGCTCTGTGCTGTGAAGAGAAATGGGGAAAATTGGGTCTTCGGCTGGTGTAGAAACAGATGTCAACGTAAACCCCTCCGGCTACCTCAGTGTGAGGAATGTAAGCACGCACTCGTTATTGATAAGATACAGAATAGCATGTGGACCTGCTTTAAGGCTGCGAGGAAGAACACAAAACAGAACCAAGATGATGACAGAAGTTGTCGCAGCTTTGATAGCCCCACTTAGAGGGTGCAGGCACTTTCTTACACTGATGTTGAAAGGATACTACCGCTGGCCACAGCAGGAACCCTGCCTGTGCTCCTGATGAAAATTTCTAGAGGAATAGTCCTTGCAGGGCACTAATACAGACTGAGCATGCCATCAGAGGCAAAGCTCCAACTGCCAGGCAAAGTCCTGTCTGTCACACAGGCACCGGGTGCGTAGTGCTCAGTGATGGATGTCTAGCAGCTTGGCGGATAGGCATGTCAGCGTGTCAAGGGGAGGTAATTACTGCATTTCAGAGGTTTCAGAACTGAGAGTGCAGCTGCCCACCTGCTTTGCTTTGCAGTTCTTTTATTGATGTGTATACATGAGATCAAAGGTCTAATGCTTGCATCTTTTTACATTATATTTATTATTTTATAGCACTACTTGGCAGATTGTAATAGTAGATGTCAGTAAAGTAATTTCCCTCCATGCTTCAGCAGGAGAATAAGAGAATTTTCCTCAGCATTTCCCAAAGCATTAAATGTCAGCATAGCATAATGAAAGCTGGAACTGGATCTTTAGGAATGCTTAATTAACACTGTGTGGGACAAACTACTCTTTTTTATTAGCTAACAGTTTGTCATTGCTCTTCACTCAAACTTTTTAAGCACTAGATTAAAAGGTGCTTGTTTGAAAAAATTGAGTGGCAAAATATCGTGTGGTGTCAACTAAGGTACATTAGGAGAAGCATGAGTTATGGCTAGCTGGGGCAGCAAAGTCTGCCCATGGTAGCCAGTACTTGTCTGAGTGTATCTGGCTATGGTCTTTGGAGAACGCATGTGATGATGTGTGTTATCTCGTAGCACTGTGTCTTTCAGGAAGATGACATTCTGCCTTCCAAAAAACAGCTCCTTCCCTCTTCATTCCTGCAGCAGGAAGCCTTGCCATTTATGTCTGCCTATTTAATACCTTTCTATGATGACATGATTAGAAAAGCGCAGGTTCCCTACTGCTCAGTGTAGAAAAAAATCACTCTGCTTATGAAAATATAAGCAGAGTGATTTCCTCTGTTTTCCTCTCCAAGATTTTTCAATCAGTGTAAGTGGAGATTGCTGCTGAAATGATGGCCTGCCTTCCCCTTCTAGATCTGGCCATGTGTTTCTGCAAACACGGTTACAGCAATGTTAATGACCATGTGGCTGGGCCATGAACTGGGTCAAGGAACTGACCCCAGCAAGAATTAATCTGTTTCAAAAAAAGGAAATGTTTTTGAAGCTGCAGCCTCAGGAGCTATGAATTGACACCTCTCACCTTATTGGATTCAGGAATGTGCAATTTCACAGTAAGGACAATTGCTTTTTCCCTTTCACTGCTAGGCATTTATTAAATTCCAGCTATGCAACAAGATACCAACAACGGTTTAACTAAAAAATGTGTTGGAACTGTCTTCAGCATAGAGATGGAACTTCTTTATGTGAGATGTCATACATTAGGGTCTGAGGAAGGAAGGAACTCATTTCAGCAGTAACAAATGGGAAAATGCAATAGGTAAAATCACTGTCTATGGGACAGTATCAACTTAGGAAAAATAATATTAACATTGTTGTAAATCATGCTAAAGATCCATCTGGTCCTATAAGCTCACAGTTACTATTAATGCAATCTCAGAAAAATAACCTAGCAGTCTATTGCACACCATACCTCATTGCATTCTCCTGTCTTCCTCCAATCCATGTTTTGAGCTCCCTGAGCAGTAAATGGCATTGTATCTTCGAGTTTAATAAACCACTTTTCCATGAATTTGCTTAGTAGCACCTAATGCTTGTCTTGGACTATTGGCATCTAAATACCTGTGGCAACAGGCTCTATAATGTAATCTTCTAATGCACCAAAATAAAGGGGTTTTGCTTGTTTAAACCTGCTGCCCAATTCCACTGGGTTTCTCCTAGTTCTTCTTTTATGAAAAATTGTGACTAATCATTCTGAATTCATTTTCTCTAGACTATTCATATTTTTATGAAGCTCTGACTGTTCTCCTCTCAATAATTTCTTTGCAAAGCTTAAGACTAAATTTTTTGCCTGTGTAGCTTTTCCTCACAAAGAAGCCACATCTTGTTTTTATACTGAAATTTTTTGTACTTACCCTAGGTTTAAGAGAGTCTGGTTGCTGTTCGGACTCCTGCTCAGCATGTAACCAACATTATGGACAGCTTTCATTGGGGCCTTTCAGATTTCATCCTTAGGCAGCGACAGTGAGTGTGGACCTGGACCCTGTCCAGGTGTTGTGCTTTTGTCCCCTGATGGTCACTGTGCATTTACCAACACTGAATTTTGTTTGCCATTTTGTTGCCCCATCACACAGTACAGTTTTCTGTCACAGCTGTGCAATGGTGAAGTACAGTTACAAATGTACACAGGTTTATTTTTGAGTACCATGGTTACTGTTATAATTACTGAGTTTTTCACATCTTCTGTCACCATTTCCATGTAGTTTATAAACAACATGATCATACATGAACACAGTGTCCAACACAGTCCTTGTGTGCAATCTGCATCCCTGGCAGATCCCCATCTGCTATGAAAACCTTCACCATTTATTATCCTTACTTTCCTTTCTTAACGAGTCATTATCTTTATCTTATGAAAACTTGGTTTTTTAAACCTGTGGTGGAAAAAAACTGTCAAAGGGGGACCTTTAGCAAAGTTGCCAGGGCCCTAAGGGCACCTCCAGGGTAACTTCCTCTTACAAAGACTGTGTTGGCTGCTCTCACTGTATTATTTAATTATCTACAAATGTTATTCTTACTGTAATTGAACAACTTACCTGGTACAGAAATCAGACTCATTTGTCAGGAATTTTTCTCTAGAACTTGCCGCAAATTTTTGAAACAAAACTCTTGCAGCTCTTAAAACAAAACCTTTCGAGCTTGAGGACCAGGTTGAGTGACAAAGCTACGCACCACAGTTAATAGCTGGAGTATTCATAGCTGAGATTGTTTTAGGACAGCTGGGACAATGTTATCTGTGACTTTTTTTTTCCTAAAGCTGTTGATATTTTAATTTTAAACACTTTCTCAAACTTCCCTCTAGCAGAAACCTTGTAAAGAACTCTGTAGCAAATATTGATGCAAATAATTTACTTTTTATTATATGACTTCTTAGAGTGCCCTTGTACTTCAGTTGCCTCTGAGCTCTGAAGACTCACTTTCTACCTGGTTTGTATTTTTGGAAAAAATACAGCCTCTATGTGATGAGCAAGCTCTCTGTCAGAATCTCTTTTGACACCGTATTATACATTTACCAACCGTTTTATTCTTCTCAGTTTTCTGTTTCATTCACAAACTTCTATTTTTGAAAGATGTCATGAAGCTTTTAAGAGTTTCTTGTCCTGTCCCTTTTTAATTATGCTAACTTTTCTTAAGGTTTTTACAATCTTTTGACTGTGGCATATATTTCCTCTGAACATCTCGTTTTTATTTTTTAAACTGTCTCCATAGCAACTGTAAGCACTTTTATCCTTTTAGCTGCTCCTTTTAATTTAACAAGCTTCCTAAAAGTTTTTGTGATTTTTTTTTTTCTTCCTGAAGTAAGATACTATAGTTACAGGGTTGGAAATTGTTGGGCTTTTTTCTAGCAAGAATGCTGAATTTGAACATATTGAGTACAGTCATGCAGAGCAAGACAGAGCCTGGGTACCATTCATTGGTCAGGCATTGGAACAGGTTGCCCAGGGAGGTGGCAGAGTCATTGTCCCTGCGGGTGTTTAAGGAAAGGTTGGATGTGGTACTTAGGGACATAGTTTAGTGGGTAATAGGTGGTGGGGGGACAGTTGAACTAGATGATCCTGGAGGTCTCTTCCAACCTTAATGATTCTATGTTACTAAAATAAGGGTATTTTCTTCTCTTGTGGCTTCACCAATTAGTTACTTCAATAAGCAGTTGGCTATAGAGTCTAAAAATTTTATTTCTGCATTGCACCCTGTTGTAACATCTGAAGTCTGCCTCTGTTACATCCCATCCTGCTCAGTCAAGGGCATAGCTCTGATGTATATCTTTCAATGTCAATATAGAACTTTCAGTGTATAAGTATTCCTTATACCTGCCAATAAATTAAATTTATTGACTTTCATGCCTCAGTATATAGCACTCTACACAACTGCACAGTACTTTATCATTTGTGTACAGCGTTATCCTTATTACCATTGTTGCACAGGTTGTCTGCCTTCCACTAAGTTTCTGAATGCCTATTATATCAAAACATATGTTTACTTAGTTTTACATTTGTTTAAAACCACTTGCCTAGGTTTGTGTTTGGTTTTTTTTTTCAGCTGTTGCAAATAAGTTAAGTCCTGCAAGGAACGTGCTTGTGAGTACTGCTGTCTTGTGCACCTATTAGTTTTCCCTTCCTTTATAGCTTAAAAAACACCCTGCCACTCTTGTTCCTGGTTGTTTTGCCATCATATTTTACTGGAACGCTGGGAATCTGCATTATGGTGCCTTACCATCTTTGGGACTTCTCCTTTGTCCACAGCTTCAACAGCATTTAGGCGAAGAGCTTTGTGCAAAGTATAAGTGCGAGCTTCCAAGAGTTTTTGCCATGGAAGAATTGTTCGAAGAAGACAGACCGCACTTCACAGGCACCTCGGCTCCTGTAAGAGCCTAAACCTCTGCTTGTCGATGACAGCTTCAGCCTAATTGCAGGCTAGGTTTTCTATGCACTGCTATTAAACAGACGCTGGTTTCCAGCGGGATTGCAGTTGCCTGGCATGTCAAATCTTTTCTTTACAACAGAGCTTATCATTGTGTCGCCTATACAGCCCCGCTGATCCTTCCCAAAAGTCCTTTTAGCACATGTGCAGACTTATTTCCATCCCCTGATGTGCTGAGCGCAGTAATTGCTGGAGGTCGGGGGGTGACTTGCGGTCTCCCTGCTCTGACAGGCGTATCTGGCAGCTGGGTCATGGTATACATAGCTGGGGGAGAGCAGCTCCTGGGTATTTTATTTATTATTTGTGGTGGGACGTTAGAAATGGCTGAAGGAGAAGTGACAAGGTGTCACTGTCTTCACTGCCTCAGCTGCTTCTGGGGGCTTGTGCAGCTGCACAGCTGGATGTCCAGAGGATGAAATGGAAGCTGTGCCCTTGGCTCCCTTCCAACTGGCTCCAAATGCACTTGAGAAACGTCCATGTGATAGCTAACGTAGCACCTGCTCAACAAACAAAACCCAAGTTTTCCCTCCTCCCTTATACCGTACATCTGTTATTTTGCTGACATGGAAACTGGCGTGACAATTAGATTCATTATTTGCCCTCTAAGTTGATTCCAGCTAAGCTGAAAAGACCTTAGTCTGTGCGCTCGGCGGTTGTTTAGGCTGCAGCACAAATCAAGAAATTCTCCCTCCAATGAGATTTGTTCTCCATAGTAATTGCACTCGCATGTGTATGTTTGTACTCGAGGTGAGACTGAGAGGCAACATTTTCTTCTGGCCAAATACAGACTCCAGCTCTCAGCAGAGGCGTGTTTGCATACGGAGTTCTGGTTCCAGGTCTAATTAGAGATCAGAGAGAGCAAATATGCAAATGCCCGAAGGAGACAGCCACATCAGAAACGGCATCGTTATACACATCTAACCACCTCACCTGTCCTCTGCCCTTTAAGCCTTCTCTGTTGGGACTTACTGGGACATTCCAAGTATCCCAGCAGCTTCAGACAGCTGCTATTAACAAAATAATCTGCCAGAGAAATGTTTCCTTTTTCCCCACAAACTTGGACTTTCTCCCTTCAGAAAATCGCACTAGTTCAAGGTCAGGGCAGGGAACAATCATTCTTGAAGGAGTGACAAGGTTAAAGTCCAGCTCCTCTCCCACTCCTCAGCTCCCCCACAGCTGTTATTTACTGTTGCTGTGTGACTTTTAATAACCTGCCCTGCAAAGACTTGCATTCTATAGGGTTATTCATGTGCTAAAGACACGTACATGCCTAAAACTGGAAGCTAAGAGGTTGGTTACCAACGCTTATGTCTCTTTCCAACCTCACTTTAAGTCGTTTCATATTTTCGTTGCATGTTTTAGACCTCCTGCTATTCAGACCACTCCTTAGCTTTGGAATTAATGAGGATCAGAGAATACCCTGAAGCAGAGATCTAAAGCACGCTGCATTTTGGGAGATTTTGATTCCCAGTATAAGCACTGTGCTCTGTATCATCCCTGAGAACGTACATTGCTCTGAAGCTGGTATTTTGCAGCAACCAAGTACAGGTTTTCCCGTTCAGCATGTTGAGACAGATGCAGAGCGCAATCGATTGTCTTTATTTTCCTCTCTTGCATTATTCTGTTTAGCTTGGTACAAACCTGCATTTTATTCTGTGCCCTCATCAGGAAATTATCACAGAAATGCTTTCAAAAGGTAAACAAACCCATCACAAGGTCTTTTTTTTTTTTTTTTGATATGTCAAACCAAAGGAAATTCCTAAGGACCCTCGTGTTTCTGGAAATTAATTTTGGAGCAGAGGAATGGTCCAGGGCACAAATCTGGAAGGGGTCTGTCTAAGCACCCTGTGAGCAGCTGCTGAGGAAAGAATCAGTGCCCACCATCAGCTCGGGCAGGCACTAGGGAATTATGCAGCCCCATCTAATTGTCAGGGCATCAGTCCAGCCCCAGTGGGACAGGGAAAAATCCCTGCGAGCAGTTTAGTTAGAATGCAGCACAAACCTGTAACTTAGTGACTCTTGCTAGTTAGGATTCTGTGTGATCCAGCTACTGTGTGGTTTTATCCCCTCCCTACCAATAACACCAATCTATGCTAAAAGAGGAATTTGTTCCATAAAAACTTCCCTTTTGAAAGCAGGATAGCTGAAGAGGTACCCTTCCCATTTATTCATGCTGCTTATGCAATGATATCCCACTAAGCTGGAAACATTATTTTTCATTCTTCATATTGCTATTTTTGCTACCAAGTGTAATAGCAGAGCATGAGCGATCTATCTTACAGGCAAGAACTTTTTTTTTTTCCCAGGATGCGGGGCTTAGTTGTTCAAAAGAAAGCAAGATACAGCTTTGCATAACTATTGAGGTTCTTTTCAGAGGTTAATTTGTTACGTCACATAGATTATCTGCTCAAATACTGTACATTCCCTTACCCTGAGGCACAGAGGTTCATTAAATGAGCTATGCAGTGAAAAAAACAGCCTTTTTCTAATACAGTTTCTAAGCCTCCTGGCAGTTCTGTGCAAAACATCCTTCCCATGCTCTCAGTTATGCACAGTCTTCCAAAGGGGACCCACTGTGCATCTGTCATAAGCTTTTTCCAGTGTCACTAGTAATAAGGATTAACCTCCCTATGCCTAGCTCCTGAGAGTTAGCTTTTTATGGAGACATAAAGAATGTCTGGGGGCAGAAGGCAGAGCTATACTGGTGCAGGACCCTTGGCTTTAGCATCCACATCACCCAGTGGCTTGACAGACCCTGAATTAGTTGACCTTCAAGGTACGATGAAAGGCCAATCTATTTACTCAGCTTTGTGCCTAAGGGAGGTAATCGTAGGAATTGGAAACATATTAAACAAAACAGTGCTCAAGGATGAGACACTATCTAAGCCGACATTTTGTCAATTAACTATGCAAATTGTCTGGAAGTTTTTCATGAGTAGAGGGAGTGTGGCGGGTGGGTTATGCAAGCCCCCAAATAAACAAAAAAATAAATAAACCTGCATGTTCTGATGGCAGAGATGAAAGTCGGTGAACTCCTGCTGAACTGGTAGAAAATCACTGGAGCAGTATCTTTTATTAACAGGCAGCACATAAAACTGAACTACTGCAGCTGTATTATACTAACCTACCATGCTGTATTTGTAACGGGCCAGCCTGACTCTCTCCTGGCACAGGAAGCTGCGCAAAAGCCTCTCAGAAACTGATGTTTCTGATGACTCGGCACCGACTCTCCCAGCCTCCCCTATGCTCCTTCTCAAACCAGCATCATTCTTTTTTTCCCAGCTGTGCCAAAAAAAAAGTGTATGCCCTGGAATGGAGAAGGGGCTCAGAAGATGCTGGAGGGTGAAGTCTGCTCACTAGTGAGTTTTGCAGAAGCCTCTCTCACTAGAGATCGTAGTTGGAAATGACACTTGCTCAGTTTGTGTGTTTTTTTGTTTCCCCAAGAGCTGGAACAGCCACTCTCCTGAGCTGTAGTCCATGGTGGGAGGGAGTGAGCAACTTCCCTAAGCCTCTGTGTAGCCCATCCCAAAGCTGGGCATAGTGGCAAACAATTTGCTCAATTGATTTGCTCGCTCTCCCTGCTGCTTCCAGGGTGCTCAGTTCCTCCAGGAGAAGTCACAGTTTCTCCTGGAGAAGTCACCTGTTTGCTGTTTAGCCGCACAGGACAGAGCAAGGTCAATGCTCCATCCCACAGAGCAGTTAAGGGTGAGAGGGCCAGTGAGTAACGCTGCAGGCATTTTGCCCGTACATCTTTACTGGTTTGTAATGCAGCCTCTTGGGACAATCTGCTTGTTAGAGCTCAACTTTTGTTTTCAATTTTATTTTTGGTTGAATTTCTTGAAAAAAATGTGCTTTACGAAATGGACTACTTTGCTTTCTTGAAAATATCAGTTATGCAAGCAGGAGTAACTAGTACTGTGGCAGCAGAACTGTTTTGCACAAAAGTGACCTAAATTTCTCTACCCTGAGGCTTTAGTTGGTTTCAACGCATGAACCTGAAGGCAAAATGAAACTATGATTTTTTTTTTGTTGTTTCATGAGGTATTTTCACCTCTTTAAAATCCCGTCAGAAAACTCAGGCCTAGTGTATGAATCTGTAACCATGCACAGCTGAAGTAATATAGAAGAAAATAAATAGTAAATACCCAGTAAACAGTAAATAATCTCTATAGAAAACCAATGCTATTCTTATTTCCAAATAAAGAGTGGCTGGGCTAATCACCAATAGGCAGGGATTTGTATTCTGATCCCATTAAGTAGCATGTTATAGATTGTAAATGTTAATATTCTTCTGTCTTTCTGCAGGACCTATATGAATATAGCAGTGTTACTAGCTGTTGTACTCCTCAATAGCAGCTCATCTCTTACACAAATGGATGAGCAGCAATGGATGAAATTCTCAATTCTCTATTCTTTCCTTGTTCACTGACTTATTCTTTACCTTCTCTTATGATTATGATGCTCTTGTTAGGTATGCAGTGATGAGCATTCAGAAATTTTTATCCTCTGCATTTTGATAAAGTTACTAAAATGAGGGCTAATTATTAACCCTATTGTATATCAGCTGTCTGTAGTTCATAAGTGAGATAGATTGAGGTATCTCCTTTTTTCTTAAAGAAATATTATATACCTTCCAGATCTGAATCCACTAACTAGAAGTTAATGCATACAGAAGTCTTCAGTTCTTGACACTACCTTGTCTGAGTAAATGCATGTTCAGCCACCACTATGTTAATGGATTCAAGCACTCCTAACGATTTTGGAATTAGTTTATATACTGGGACGCATGGACTTCTTTATTTACTGGAGTGGCTAACTATTTACTAACAGGCCTTGTTAGCCTAAAGGCTGTGGGCTTTTGTGCATGCATGCCCTAGACATCCACTGCAGATTCTCAAATTGCATCGACTTTCTTGCCAAGATGGCAGGCAGCTGTCAACGTGGACACTAGCAAACACAGATGGAGCAAGTCATTCAGGAAGGGATGCGATATTCGCCAATTCAGATTTCCAAGGGGCTTAGCAGGTCGGCAGCTACCACAGCCCCACGTTGTCTTATTCTCAGATCAGCATAACGAATCATGCCTGGGAGACCAAGTTAATCCCTTTCGGGTTCCCCGGACTGTAGGTCTTTCTGAATTTTCCTTTCTTTAGCCCTTTGTTTTCCTCCTGCTTTGTACTGAAAGTTAACTACAACGGCAAGAATGTATTAGGCTACTTGGAATACTGTTTTCAATTCATCCTGTCCTGCTGGCACATGGCACAAGCTGTACAATGAGGAAATACCCCTGCCCCACTTCTGGAATGAGTCAACAAGGGGGTTTATAAAATCCGACGTCTATGCACACACATACAAACACGCACACGTAACTCAGAGTTGCTCTTGTCCTGGTTTGAGGGTAAATGCAAATCTACTGTTTGAAGCCACCATTTGCCAAAAGGCTGCACAATCTGCCCCTGTCAATCCAAGGAATTATTAACTACTCCCCAAGTATTTCCACGTCTCCCAGCGCATGACGTGCAGGTGGCTTTCTCCAGCTGGTTAGATGCACCATTCATCACTTCAAAAGCAGCTACAATGCCCTCTTCTACATTCAGCCAGAAGAAGAATCCCATCCCATCCCTCTCCTGGAAAATTCAGCCTGAGGCACACTTCTCCTTGTATGAACAACTCCCTCTGTGTCTCAGAGCAGAGGGTATGGGATGTTTGAGGCTTAATCCTGTCTTCACTAAGGCGCATCTGTTGTCCATTAGATTAGAGAAAGGAGCCTCAAATACCCCCCGCACCTAGGGCTTTTGTCTGTTGGTGCATCTCTATCCTGCCATGCAACTGAACCTGTCCTTTTTTGACCTCTTTGCAGTGATCTCTCCCAGCTGTGTGACCATTACGTGGATGCTGGGTAGCAAAATACATTGTGTATCCTCTTGTAAGATTAAACAGCGTGTGGTGGCTGGGCAAAATACTGGGTTTATTACACTTTGGCTGTGGTGGTATAAGCCATCAACTGGAGTGAGGTCCTTCCATATGATAAATCTCCAGGCTAAGCAGGTTTGAATCTCTCATCTGTAAAATACAGAAGTATTGCATTCCTAAATTAAAAACAGATTTGGATTATCCCATAAAGATTAAAGGTAATTTCAAGTCTTCTTTATACTTCTTCAGCATAACTTCACCTATTTACATTAGGGCTAGAATGTTCCAAAACTTCTCTATTTTGTACCAAATGAAACTGTTCTCAGATACCCTGTGTTTGAATCAGGCCCAGAATATTCAACAGCCACAACACGCCTGTTTTTCCTACTAAAATAGTGGGTAGGTGTGTCATTGCTTTGGGAACTGTGTTCAGAAACAGTGCTATCTACCTTCAAAGTGGTTGTTCCCAAACTGCGCCTTCGTGAGACTGTAGCTGACTATAAAATCCTATTATTTTTACAGTATTGACAACTATGTGATTAAAAGGTGATGATCTCTGAGATTTTGATAACAGTGATAGTGCTCCAGTGCATTGGGAACCCCTTTGATAGAAGGAGGAAGCAAAGTCTTTGCAGATGAAACTAGGCCAACATGAGTAATTGATTTTATTGGTTCAGCAGTAGAATTTAGAAATAAAAATAAAACTAGTACAGATCAAAGGGAATAAAAAAATTAATTTTTACTTGACAAAGCAAAACACCCAAAAATGTCACTTTGTGTTGCATGGGATGTTCTATTCCACTTGAAAGGAAATACTTTTTTTTTTCACGAATATTGAAAGAGAAAGCAAAGAAGGATGTAATAGAGATACAAAATGTTCAAAAAGAATTGCCCAGCTTCCCTTAAAGGGACAGATAAAATATATCACTATTAAATGTGAAGGGTTGAGAACAGGTGGACAAAATCACCTCAGAGATTGGAGTGGAGAGCAGTCATTCAGTGCTCTTACACGGGGGTCAATCATTTAATACATGTCCAAGCATAAGACTGGGTCTTAATATCACAGAAAGTGTCTCCCTGTTGGTGTAAATCATAACAAATAAATAACAGCAAATTTTCCTATGCTGTGTTTAGTAAGATTTTCCTGTCTCTGACTGTTTAGCAGGCAAAGCAGACATCTTCACTGTGATTATGCTTGTGCTTCTCGAAGGATTTGCCCATTAAAAATAGAAAAATCCTCATATTTGAATCTTCAGAAGAATCAGACTTACTATCAATCAGAAGCCACATCTACTTCCAGAAGGACCTTGGCTGGCTGTTATGAACCTTGTCATGGAAAGCTGAAAAAAGGAATAAAGATTTTGCATTGGTTAAAAACATTGCAGCACTGCAGATCGGGGAAAGGGATTTGTAAGCCACAACGTGATTACATAGGAATGACCATACCCATAAAGCTACACTCCTGCCATTTCTTGCTTAGCATCTTGTGCTAACAGAGGAGGACTTCAGGCCTGTTTGATATTGCCTGTTGCTCGATTTTTATTTAGGTTTAAATTACAGAACCACAGGGCAAGAAGTGACTTTAAGAAATGGCCTGGTCAACTCTGCTGTCCCCAAATTGCCTGTGTTGTTCCTCGGGTTATCAGTCTGTGGTACAGGCAACAACAGGGGCTTTGAAACCACTTTTTACAGGGTTATTTGCTATGCTCCTTTAGTGGGTTAACTGGTTCCACCTCTTTTCCTCTTTTATTGCTGCTGGCTAGGTTAGGGGTTTTTGGTCTTGGGTTTGGTGGGTTTGTTTTGCTTTGTTTTGTTTTTCTTTCTTTTTTATTCATTGATTCTGAACTGATTTTATCCCCCTTTCCTTTGACTGTGGGAATATTTGCCTCATATAAATATGAGTATTGCCCTATGAGCATTCTTGCAATTATTAGACTAGATTCATTAGTAGATGTCTTCAGGGGAGTAGCTAAAAGGTTCCTAAAAGCTAAACTATACATATGTATAATCTATAGACAAAATCCATAGTGGCATCAAAGATTTTTTTAATTATTCAGTGTATTTTAAAGTTGGAGTGTATTTTAAAGTTAAAATTGATGTCAAAGTGGACAGGCTGAAGGTCAGTGACTGGGTTGCCTGCAGTGACTAGCAAAGCTATTATACTTGAAATCACTAATTAATACATTCCAATATTCGTTCCATGACTCAGGCCTTTCATTTGGTAGACATAGATTGGGAAACTTAGTCACAAAAACCCACTGGGTAGAGGCAAGTTAAGAATGTTATCGGGTTTCATCCAAGCACTTTTCAGATATGATGATATAGTGCAAAAAGAGGTTACTTGTGACTCCAATGAATAACTCAAAGTGTCAAAAGAACAAAGGGAAATAGTTCTGCATTCATTCTCATCAGGTTTTGTCCTTTCTTAATATTATAAGGATGTCAAAAATATCAAAAATCGTAATTTTATCAGTTTGTCTCTTAAATAATTTATTTCTTCCTCTTTATAAAAAGGAAAAGAAAGAAGACTATACCAAACGGATAGCAATATTGCTGTACTTTACCATTGTGTTAGATTTTGATAACTATATTTCCAAATTTGGGAGGAGTTAACTACTGTTTCTAGTCTGCTTTCAAGCCCAATATACAATAACACTTACTGTGGATACTGAAAGAGCTTCGTCCTCTTTACATATTGCCTTACTCAGTAATTGTTAGCTATCAAACTGCTATTTACATTCATTGAGACAGATTTCTTTTGGGATTTCTCTTTTTTAGAAATACATGTAGCAGAAAACACGTTGTTGCATAGTTTTAATTATGCTATGTATCAAGCTCGTATCACAAAACTGATTTCAAAGTGAAATGCAACCATTATTTAATAAAGCTTTGCAATGTATCACAGAATCACAGAATTGTTGATGGTGGAAGGGACCTTTCTAGATCACCTAATCCACCACCCTGCTCAAGCAAGGTCAGCTAGAACAGGTTGCCAGGACCGTGTGCCATCTGGTTTTGCATATGCTCAAGAACAGAGATTTCGCAATGTCTCTTTGGTTGCCTGTTCCAGTGTTTGATCACCTCACAGTAAGAAAGTGTTTGCTTACATTCAGAAAAAATTTCATGTGCTTCGGTTTGTGTCTATTGCCTCTTATCCTTTTACTGGGCATCGCTGAGAAGGGCCTGTGTGTCTCTCCTTCATACGCAGTGTGCTAACTAAAGGTAGGATCCATCTCAGCTAAGCTAAAGGCTGAAAAGATAGGTGTATAATTATTGCTTTCAATATGCCACCTCGTCCTAGAATGGGTGTCAGCAACATGATGACAATGGCCATTTGTATATGGATTTTTTTTTTCATTGACTATCAAGGGAGCTTATGGAAGTGAGTATAGATAAAAGTTATTAATTTCTAAGGTGGTGAAGATAGTAAATTTCATCTCTCTTTTTTTGTTTGCTTTTGTTACTTTGTGTTTTGCATGATGATGACCTCATATATTTATATACAGGCTATATAGGGTATTTATAACTGTTTGCTAACTTTGGTTAACACAGTGGATTGGTTACAAAGAGTGAGTTATTCCTCCTTCAAGCTATAGTGGTTAGCTATGATTCAGCAAATTAAATACATGCACTCTTCCACTTTGGTACTCCCTGAATGACAGGTATGCTGACTCCAGAACAAATACTTGAATATTTAAAAGTAAAATGACAAATTTTGTGAGTATTGGAACTGAGCTTCTGGAGACAGAATGAAATTTATCTGAGAGAAACAAAGGATACACAGTGCCCCTGGAGATAGGCTTTGGAATTTGGGTTGGAGCAAAATAAATAAGTTTTGACCAAGCTGCCCTCTTCATTGATGCTGTATGGATTATAGGAGAAGCAAACCAATGGAAGAAAGAAACATAATGGCTGTGAGAACCATAAATGCCTTCTTGTCAGATCTGGGAGAGGAATCTTATTTATCTTCATTCACTTGTGCGTGCAAGCACCTGCATATTTGTGCAGAAAGGTGATGAAGGAGGAGGTGATGGTGCTAAATATATTGTGATGGCAGTGTTTCTTTTGCTCAGATTTTGAATGGACTTCTTGAAATTTCTCTGTATTCTGCCAATAGTATAGCTTCTGTCAAAATTACTGGGACAGGAATTATATTTTAAAATGTAGAAGCTGTTTAAAAAATGAAAAAACTTATAAAGTGGAAATAGGTTTTGATGTGTACTCTTTGTCCAATATGTCTTTGAATTAATCATCATAATTTACTTCTCAGTCATACCCGAAAACCTATGGTTTACATTTGTTTGAATGGGGGCTTCCATCTATGTGTATCTTCAAGAGAGCATGTAGGGCATATAATGGAATTGTCTGCTTCTTATAGGACATTTTTTCAAGAAAAAGAAAATGCTACTTTGCTGCAATGTAATCAGTTATGAGAAGGGTTATGAAGATCTGCAGAGCTTAGAAGAAAAGATCAATAATGGCTATCTTTTCGAACGGGCTTGTATGAACAGTTTCAAGGCCTACAGTTAGTGCATTAGTTGTGTAGAGATAAAATCAAGCTATGAGCAGAATGTTATGTGAGCCAAAAATAGGCCACATTTGAATGTTTTCTAAAGACTTTATCAAAGTTACTCATTTCCAAGGATGATTAGAAATTGTTTGCATATGTGCAGCTTGCCATAGCCAAACAATGCTGATTTCTAATGGCATGTAACAGACGACATAATACATTCCTTGAAGAAAGATAACAGTAGAATGCTGAAATGATATTAATAAATTCAATTTATATTATATGTTGTTGTACCTTTCAAGCCTTTTTGGGAAATGTCAGTGAAGAAAGAATAGTTGCTGGAAGGTGGCTGTGCGTCCCAAGTGCTACCAGACAAAGGAAACACGCTGCATGAGGTGTTAGGTGGATTTTCCATTCAGTCACTTTGTTTAGCCAAAATTCTCCCCAGGGACAGCATGAACTTCCTCCCTGTGTACTTTCTCTGTCTGAACAGCAACATCAGATTATAATTACAGGCTAATGTTGCACGTGCCATTTCCCAGTTGTCTTTGTCAGATGGAAGCGACACAAGGCAACGCGGTATGACTGGGACTGGTTTTTACTGTGATCTCACATGTCTGGTGATGTTTTTCCTGAACAGGAGATGGATATGGACTGCTGCATGGTTGTAGGAGAGAGGAGGCAGTGTTCTGGGAAACCTGAAACCCTTGGGGATGTATTGTGCCCAACTGAGATCGGGCTTCTGGTTCAGGGAAGAGGTGGCACACACTCTACATAGTCCTACAGACCTGAGTGGAGCTGCAGACCTCTTGTTCTTCGCCACCAGCTCTTTCGAGGTGGCTTCAAAGGGATTCTTATTTTGCCCAGTGATACTGCAGTAAATGGACCGTTTAGGTTTGAAAGAGCTTAATCAATCAGCACTTGCAGATACGAAATCTATTTCCTGTGTTTGCAAAATTCATTGCAACTCATTTGTTTGAATAATGCCAGTCACTGATCAGATACTCTCTGAGATGAATAGCGGTGATATAGAGCTGCTGTGTTACTGGGCTGTGATTAGTTTTATTTCAACGTTAGAAGCATGTCTTTCCTCACTGATCTAATCTTTCTGACTTTTCATCTGTGACAGCAGAAAGGTATGGATCATCCTTCCCAGTAAATGGCCTGGGTCTGACTTTCCACTTGTGTTTCTAAGAAGCCACCTTCCAGTGCAGTGCTATGCCTGGCTCTCAGCTTCAGTCTATAGGCTGGTGGCCTTGGACAGAGCAGCCTAGTGTTTAGATCCTCATTTTTCTACCAAGCTCAGACAAACTTTTCTGATTACTGTTTCAAAAACTAGCTCACCCAGTAAAACAAAGGTTAATTTATGTCTGCAAATACCTGAATATTGGGAGAATAATTTGGTTTAGACACCCTGGGTGGGGTAGTAACAGCGTTAGTGTTTTAGCCTTGCATTTGTAACCTTGTCTCGTGTTGACCTTTGAGATACAAGCAACCCTTTCTTCAAAGCCTACCTTGGAGAGCTGTAAATGATTAATTCAGCAATCATAGCTAAATGTTGTCTGCAGAGGACACGCCTGAATGAGTACACAACACATGTGACAATGAAAAGTAGATGGAAAGTTGCAATGCTATTGAATTAAGTAGGACCATAGTTTTTGTGATGTCCACAAAAGTCAGATGACTTCATGATAAACAAATTTAAAACATAGATTAGGTTCCTAACATCAGATTTCTAACAAAAATGCATAACCTTTCAGATGAAGATCCTGACTGTGGTTTTAACTCATGACATGAATTCTGATAGAGATGGCAAGTAAGGTTAGTATGAATCACACTTTACACGATTTTTGCTCATAAGCTTTGAGGAAACAAGCATGAGAGCAGCAGCTCTATCATATTTTGAAGTGCTCCTAGGCTGATTTAGATTTGGTGTCTGAGGCAGTGGTGAGGACACTGTTTTTGAAATTGCTTCCACACAGGGCTGTTTATGGTCCCTTGGGTCCATCAGGCTGCCTCTCCTGAAGCCTAAGAGACAAACCACATCTCTCTGCTTTTTCAGCAAACTTACACCTGAGGGTGGGACATTTGGCCTTCCATAGAGGGGTAGCACTGCTTACAGCATGCTTACTGGCTGAATTTTGTGGGAGAGCCTATTTTGGGATGTAACTTTTCTTTTTACCACTTTCCAGAAATCAGTTTAAGGTACAAATGTACTTCCTTTTCTGTTTCACTTCCAAAAGCACTCGGACCGCCCTAGGAGGATTACAAACTGCCAAAACTAAAATCGCAACCAGAGTATCAGAAAAATCTTTTTCATAGTTAAATATAGAAATCACTCATCATGTCACATACACCAGCATGAGTCATTAAAGTTCAAAGCCTGGAGACAACACAGCTAAGACCTAGTAAACAGCAGCGTGCTTACAGTGGCATTATGGAAAGCAAATAATTTACACACTTTAAATGCATCCAGGCTAGGAATTGAGCTTAACAAGTATGGGGTTGAAAGTTGTGTGGTTGGGCAAGAGGCAGCAATCCAACTCTAGCAGCTGGATTAAAAGACCAACATGTTTTGCTCTTCGGTCATCCAAAGTTCATCTTGCAATTCACTGATGCAGCCGCAGCCGGGAGGGATCTCTTTGGCAAGGTGCTGGAGAGGGGTCTCTGGCTGGGTGGGTTCCCAGGGACAGCTGAGGGCCAGCCACCTGCGCTCCAGAAACATGCTCTGCCCTTGGTGAGTGAGGCAATCCATCAATACATACTCCTTCTATGGAACATAATGCAAGTATGTGGGGAAATAGCAATTTAATTAAATTACAGAGATTACATTATTCACTCTACTAACAAGCAGAGGTCATTTTACCTGTGAGGAGATTATTTCTTGAAATCAAACATTCTGTATGTCCCCTAAGTGTTTTCATCATCTCATAATTGGATCTCAAGCTGTTTTGAAGCATCTCTCATAACCAAATGATTGTGCCAGCTGCATGTTCCTCCAATGGGGGAATGGAGTGCTTGCACTGGAGATCCTGCTCCAGTCATCATAATAACAAGGAGACCAGTTTTGACTGTGACTCCTGTGAGTGAAACTCTTCTCCCTCTCAGAAAGCAGGGTTGAATTAGGTGAGTAAATCCCCACCTCCACTTTCATCTCCTTGTGGACATTTAGCTAATTCCACTCCAGTAATTACTCAATGTAAACCACAGCTCATAGCTGCCAAAATTCCTGAAGACAAGAAGTGAATGTGCAGAGCAAGCATATGCGACCCAAGAGAATTACACCCCAAGCAGGGAGAAAAACCTGTGTGCATGAGGCTGTGGTTTTAAGCAGGCACAAGTTAAAGCACAGGCACGGACTGTAGTTAAAAGGGGTGGGTTTTCTCTCATCCTTTCTTTCTCCTTGGTTTTCCAAAGCCCTGGATATAGCCCATGCCATATCCTTCATGTAAGTAGTACTTATGAGGACGTACAGAGGGCTAGATGTGAGGAAAAGGATTCACCTGATGAAAAAAAAAAAAAAAGCCACCTTTTTGGTATGTCAGCTTTTAGGTCTCTCATGAGACCTTTCATTACTCTAGCCATGTAATGAAAGCACAGAGGGGCTGAAATGAGGGCCCATGTCTATCTATTTCTTATGCTTGAACTCACTTAGATGATTGTGAGACCGTTTCACTTAGGGATTCATGCAAGCAGGTTCACACAAGTGCTCTTGCAAGTGCACAAGTATAGGACTGGAAAATGCTCTCGTGGACGAGGCAGAGTAACTCTATCCAGTCCTATCACATTATGATCAGAACCTGTGCTTCTGTTTGTCTTGCAGACAAGAGATTTTTCTTCGTGTCCTGAGAGATCAAAAAATATTTTCCATTGTCAAATGAGGGATAAATAAATCCATGTTCCAACTTTCAAATCCATCTGGAATGTTTTTCCTTTTCTTATTGCATGCCCTGCTTTCTAACTACAATTCAGTGCTGCAATATTTACTACTGCAAAACAATGTCTTGATACACCTTAAACAATACCCAACTTAACATAAATGCCCAGAATGGCTAAATGAAAGGGCACTGCAAGTGCTGAAAAAAAGATCTAACACCTTGTGTCTTGTGCTAACATTCCGGTCTCTTGAGCTATGGCAGCAGTTCTGAAGAAATAAACAAAACAAAATAAAACAAAACAGCCTTACATCCTCTCTTCTCTGAGGACTAAAACCTGGGATGATGCCACTTGTGCAGCTCATAGGTGTGTCTTAATCAAAAGACTACGACCACAATGCATCTTCCCACTAAGGGAATGGAATGAAATGAAATACAGGCCTGCAATCCTAAAGGTGCACAACCTAGTTCTTTATGACACTGCCAAAGGCATTTGATAAACCCATTCTCATTCACTGAGCTCTATCTGATCATAACTCTGCAGACAGTCATATCACTGCACCTGCAAAACCTGTACTTTGACTCTATAGCTCTCATGAAACCTACCAAGCTAATAATTCTGAGAGAAAATTTAAATAACTAGAACTATATCTTTGTTGGCAACTCACACTGCTTACAAGAGTTTCTAGCTGCCAATAATGTATAAAAATGCCTAGGACACAGTAAAATGATTTCTATTGTTCTACTTTCTCAAATTTGGCTTCCCTTTTAGGAGCAACTGGACTTTCCAACACTTCATGTTCTTCTATTCTATTCTATTCTATTCTATTCTATTCTATTCTATTCTATATTTGTCCATTATAGAGCTAATGAAGTGGCACTTTGGTCTCCCTGTGGGTTGCTGGTCTGGATTATGAGATATGATGAAAGGAAAAGGAAGCAGCACTGTTCACTTGTTTCACACGTAGGCTATGGAGAGAAGTAAGCTCTGGGCTTTGGCAGAGGCTTGTCCAGTCACTTGCATGGATGAATCACAGGTTCAAGGCATGACAGAAAGTAGATATAGGACAAGAAGTCAATGAAGTTCTTTCTGGAACTACATGAATACCAGGTGACACAGAGGGCACAGTATGGGGGAAAGAGGGAAGGAAAGGAGGCAGATGTAAACAGAAATTGGGGGCAGGAGAGATGGAAGCACAGTGGTGTTGCTACTAATACCTTCCACTGTCTGCCTGGGAGTGAACACCTCCTTTTCACATCCCTGGACTAACTCTTCACTGCCTTGGAAGAAGTCACAGTGGATTTGACATTGGTATCTGGGCAGCTATGAAGGTGATGCTACCATTCTTTAGTGAAATAATTTAAAGCAACAGGACAAAATTAGATTAACTCAACCTAAAAATAAAGCTCACATTTTAGTAATGAAAATTATTAAACACTTGTAGAGATTTTCCAGTAATGTTATGGATTCTTTGTCACTTAGGTTTCAAAATCTACAGTTCAAACAAATACTTAATGGAAGAATTGCAAGACAGCATTCTGTGGCTTGTGTCACCTATATCTGTGATGACGCCTGTCACTTATGGTCTTCATAACTATGAGTTGTATATTAGGAAGAAATTCTTCACTGTGAGGGTGGTGAGGCACTGGCACAGGTTGCCCAGAGAAGCTGTGACTGCCCCATCCCTGGCAGTGCTCAAGGCCAGGTTGGATGGGGCTTTGGGCAACCTGGTCTAGTGGAGGGTGTCCCTGCCCATGGCAGGGGCTTTGGAACTATGCGATTTTGAGTTCCCTTCCAACCCAAACCATTCTATGATTCTATGAGTGAGTGCTCTCCCAGACTCAGAAAGATCTGCACCTGTTATATTTTTGTGGCTATAGGGATTGAGTTTAAAATTTTCTAGTAAGAAGGGGAGAGCAAGAAATTATGTCCACTCCCCGTACTTACACACAAAGACCATTCAGTGTGGACGTGAATGTGAGTGCATATTCTTCCTGCTACAGCCAGGTTGGCTTTCCCGGACTTCTCTCCTGTAGTCACATGTTCCCACATCTGTGCTCCAGTTTATTGTCTGTTTAGTTGTGCTGATTTTGTTCTTGTGAAATGACCTGGATTAAAGATCCTCATAAAATGGACAAAGACGGGAATTAGTGGCTGGTGTCCAGGGAGAACGGGAATCACTTATGTGCTTCTGGTACCAGAAAATTCTGTTGGATTCTACCTGTGTGTTTGCTCACCCTGCCCTGGGCTAAGCAGACCATCAATGTCCAAAGATTTCCTTTTTAGGAAATGTGTCACAAATGTGGCACAAATGTGTCTTATAAAAAAGGTGACAGACGAACAGTGGATTTGAGCAGTGTTATGGAGCAAGGAACTTTGGGAAGAGAATCTAGATGACTAGAGTATAGGTGTGCACAGACTAATGGTCAACTATTATAACTTAAAAATAAGTAATTACCTGGAAAGAATTAAGGTAAAAGCGAAGGAAGACATTTCTACAGCTCACAAGGCACAGAAAATAGGAGTGGAAGGAAAAGTTCAGAAAAAGAAACACATGTGACTTTTAAACTCCTGAAACTTCTTCAGTTGAGTTATATACTCCATCACCGTTTCAGTCAAGCTTAAGTCTTCTAATCCTTTTCCTCTGACAAAGTCTCAGAAAGTGTCTCTACTTAGTGGATTTAAAACTGCTGATGTTGAGCCGAATGCTGTACATTTGCATAGAAATGTAGTTACAAAACAAATGCAAATGATTTCAGGGCTTCACAAAGTCTAGCATCAGGCCTCTCTCATTGTCTGACACAACCCAAAAGTTGTGGGAAGATAATCAGCTGCTGTCCTGAACAAGAAAAGCACCTTTCTCATAAAAATAGAACAAGTCTTTTCTTTCCGTAAACAATATCCTAGCTATACAGCCTGCTTTACGTACGATGTTATTAAATCTCGGGTTTGATGTCATAAACACTGGGTAGGACTTAATTTTATGAGGTACTATTAAACTATTTCAGAATAGTATTTTAAGGATTTTTTTTTTTAAGTATTAACATAACAGAGAAATATTAAGGCACAAGTTTATATTATACTGATTGTTTCCTGTTATCCTTTGGTAATTTTTGAAGTGCAGTTTTTTTCTCACAGAGTTATTATGCACAAAAGGGCATACCTCCTGATGGTGTAGGACTAACACTGAGTGGAACAATTCTGGTCCCCCTTCCTGACATGGGCCTGAAGGAAAAGGAGGAAAAGATGTAGGCAATTAAAAAAGATTTTGTAATTGTTCTAAAGTTTGTGGTTGATCTATTCTAAAGCTGTTGACAGAGTGCAGCAACATGGATAGACAGGAATGCTTTAGTTAAGGGATGCGTTCTAATGTATCTTTAAACTGAGGATGAACATGATCTTATAAATTCGTTGAGAACTTAAATAATGTAGCTGCCTCTCAGTCTGATTCTAGTCACTTTGGAATAAATAAGTCCTCTAGATGATAATAAGTGTAAATTGCAGGTTGCATGTATGTATTTCCGTAAATCGCAGAAGTTAGAAAAAGGAAACATTTCAGGTCACGTCATGTATCCTATTGCCAATGCAGCTTTGTTTATTTTACTATACATCTAAAATGCTTTTGGTCACCTTCTAAAAAATATATGCAATTTTGGCAACAAATAATCAAGTAAAGAGTTATCTCTCATTTCTTACTGATGCTCTCCATACCATGCAACATCCTAGACCTTTCTCTGATTCCTTGTTTTTCAGAGTTGAAAATGGAAATATCAAAAAGGGAGTGAGATATCCTGAGACAGGGGCTGACTGATAGATCTTGCCATCCAGGAACCTGGTGCACACACTCGCATCCAGCTCAGGAATCCTGCACTTTTTGTTTCCCTTATGCAGAAGCTATAGGCTCCTTACACTGCTCTTTAGCATTAGAAACCGTGCCCTGTTGTTGCATGTAGAGATTGCAACTAAAAATGTTAGAAAACAGGACATTGTCTGTATAGTGAGCTTAAAAGCCTAATACTGGCACTCTGAGGAATCCAAATGGTGCTGTGTTTCAGCATTGTAATGCCTAAATCATCAAAATACAGAGTTAGGATCTTGCCTTTAGTGAGCATATACATTTTTTAATAACCTTTAAAATATATTCAGACTTAGCCAAAACAATGACCTTTCTTCCATTCAGGTTAAAATTGTTGCAAAGGGTTTTGCAAAACCCAAACCTTAACTTGTTTGGATTCCTCTTCTAATAGCAGGAACATCCAGAGTTTGAAAAGTTCTGGCTTTCAGGTGGCAAATGTTGATGCTAGGTACTTTTATAAAAGGTCAACTTGTTCTGGGAAATTTTATATAATTTTAAATTCTAAATAACCAAACTAATGTGGTGCTTACATACTTGACTGTGTAGTTTAAAATTTGATGACTCTTCAAGAGGCAATTTTCTTGATCTTGTTTACAATGACAGCACCTTCTCAATTTACAATAAGGAGATTTCAACTTTATATACATAGGAACAAAATGCATGGAACACATAACTCTGATTTTCCCCATTTATCTGCACAATGTTTTTAATCCATTTTCAAGGAACAATTTTCACAGATTATTCTCCCACGGACTTCTCACAATGTACTTTTGAATTACAGATATGAAGGAATTTCTCCCATTCTTCTTTGACATTGGCGATGGGAGAGAAAAATGTTAATAAAAAAATCTAAAATAACCTAATAAATAATTGTGTGGGAACAACAACCAGTGATGATTCTATGATTCTATGAAATGAGTGTTATAGTGAGTCAAATGAATAAAACTTGAGAAACAAGCAGTTGTTAGAGCCTGTGCTGTTTTCTAGAGTGGCCTTGAACTTCCTTCTCCAGATGAAATCCATTCTCAGGAGTGAAATGAAACCTTCCTTGGATATACGAGCGTGGTGGCATCTGTCATTCATTACACACCTGAGCAGGTAACTCCTAAGTTATTCTTTACATGCCTATTTTCCAAAGATTGGCAAGAAATTAAATTTAGAGATAGGCATTAGTGAGCCACAAATTTGGGAAATGATTGCAAGAACAATGCCTTACTTTAATCCTATGTAAGGCAGTACTCTGTAAATTGATTTTTTTCCTCAGTTCAAATAAATTCTCTAATATTACCTTCCAGTTACGTAAGATATAGGTAGGTCTGCATTTGAGAAGTGACAAGAATTCAGACTTTTACATCTCCACTTTGGCTTCTCAGAATGTAAACCTTTAAATCATCTTTAAATACGCTGGCTATGTGCCAGCAGCAGATTGGTTCTATGCATGTGTATGAAAATTTCAGTCCTTTCTGGGAGTTTAAGAAGCTTATATAGTTCCTAATGACTGCTATGACAGCTAGATGAAGTTTTGGTGTCAGGAACCTTACATAAAACTTTTCTTCATTTCTGAATTTGACCTCATGCAATTTCTCAGCAATACTGAAAGCCCGAATTCAGCAAAAGATGGAAAACAAAACAGAAATAAGAAGGAAGTCCTGTTTTCTTCTTCTCACCTCTAAAAATTCCAACTCTCATTGTAGCTTCCTGAATGAGGAGAAATGGCTGTGGTAGGCATTAAATGCTTTTTACTTGTTAAAATTGGCAGCCAAACAACCTACTTCAATATGCACAATTAAAGCAATTATACCATCGGATATTTCTCCCATTATTTCATTTGCTTAAAACATCAGGCAATACTGCGTGCAGCAGTAATTGTTTTAAAAAAATAATGTTATAAGTCTTCATTATCAGAAAAAAGAGTCAATGTTCATCCTATTCTCTTCTTAGTTCACTGCTGCTTTCTCCATCACTAGCTGTAATAATTTTCTGGGCACTGACTGTGCCACCAATGGGTTTTAAAGGTAAAATATTCTACCTCTGAAGTATACTATTTCTGAAGCAGCAGAAAAAAAATGCAAAATCAAATGTACTGTTAGTGAAGTTTGTCCAAGCATTCCCTTTTTCACATTTTTTAAGGGAAGAATTTTTTAATAATAACCCACAATCCCCATGTGCCACCCCTTGCTCATCACCCCTACTCAGGGCCTGGCCTCTCCAGACCCATCTCAGCTGATCCTGCTCTGTGCAGGAGTGACGGGGCTCACAGAGTAAGGTAGTGAAGGCACGATGCTGCGTACCTGACACTTTGTCGTCTCACACGTAACACAAATAACGAAACATGGATCTTCATCTGAAGTGAATTTTTATACCCAAACTCTCTAACACCTTTTATATCCTACAGTGTAAGCTGCTCAGGAACACCAGCAATTGCAGGCGCTCCAGGTAACAGAGCTAATGCTTGCTTTAAAAAGTACAGGAAATTCAGGGAAACCAGACCAGTCTTTACTAAATTAGGTTTTAACTTTTGTAGATTTTATTGTCCATATACCTGATAGATTCAGAGGTTAAGTAACAACATATGGGCTTATGCAAACACCCAGATGTACATAAAAATACGTTCTTGAGGAAAGCACATTAAAAGGATTTGGTTCCATTTTCACAGCTGTAATTTATAGACTACATGGGGCATTTTTAATGGGTTGCATCAGACATCACCAGGCTGCTATATGTGGCTGGATTCAGGTCTCAGTTCCACCAGAAGAACTATTACCCAAAGCTTTCTGGCTTTCACTCTCCTTGGTCTCCAGAATATGGGAATTAAAGGTACAGCGGCAGTCCTTATCAATACTGCCAAAATGCTGAAAAATTAAAACAGGTTGAGAAAAAGGAGGGGAGGGCACACATTTTTCATAAACTGGTTTGAACTTTATGCTCGTGCTTCTCTACTTTCCCAGCTGCACTTCTACATAATGCAATCTCTACTGAAAAAAAGGCTTTGGGTCAAATTTCCATATTTTTACTGAAAGTGAGTGGTACCTACTACTTAGGTAACCTAATTGGAATCAAGCAGTCGTGACATGTTTCTCTTTTGAGTTGCAAATGCTCATTTAACAGTTAGATAAAGACAGTGAAATGAGGCCTTGTTTGAATTAACTCCCTAATACAGAGCTCTTTAGCTCAAGGCATTTTGTTATTCACTGCTTTTCCCTCTCTAATAGGACTTATGAAGTACAGGGACACGATGGTTCTCTGTCACAGAGCGTGCAGAGAGCTGAGCACAAGCTGAAAATGCATTGCTGTACAGCATTTCAGGCATGACCTTAAGCAAACAGACCTGCCCCAACTTGTTCACCTTCGCACTTCATGACTCGGTTCAGTGATGTCCAGGCGGCATCTCCGAGGCAAAGGACCATGTCCTTCCCCACCCCCCGCCTTTTCCAGAGGAGAGGGGAGCCCCTGCCTGGGCTGTGCAGGGTCTCCAGGCTGCATATCATGAAGCACTTTGCTGCATCAGCCGGGAAGAAGGCAGGCACTCAAATGGAAATGCTGTGGGGCCGCGCCGTGTTACTAACTAGATAGGAAGTTAAAGATATATGGGTTCGCGTAATAATGGTGATAATAATTAAGCTATGTTATTTTGGTACCAATTTTTCCACAAGGAGAGCCGTTAATTAGGCTAAAGTTTTTTCCTGTCTCTTGACCTTTACTTTTCTCCCCAGGCAAGAAATCTCATTGTCACTGCTGACCCTGAACTTTTTCTTCCACCAGCATCTCTCTCTGGTTTATCACTATGGCTGGACTCTTGCCAGTTTGCCCTCACCCTGACCTTGTCTTTGATGAAATACTTGTTTATACCTTACTCAGTTCTCCACTCAGCTAATGCAATCCCCTCCGTTAAATTCCCTCCTGAAGGGTCTCCCTGAGTTGTCTGAATGTAATTCAGTGTTGCCAGGAGAGCACAAGATGCATACTCCTGTTGAAATAAGCTTATTTGGTGTTGGATAGAGTGGCAAGCTGAGGATATAGGATTGCAATAAATTTTCTTTTTTCTGTTTTTTTTTTCCTTTTCCCCAGCATGTTCTCTTGTTTCTATTGTCAGAGCCCTGTTTGGATGGATGGTTACTGACCGTGCCTGGGGTGCCAGGGACCCAGCCAGGCGCAGGAGGTGATGAAGCTTGGCTTCTGCAGGCAGAGGCAGGCAGGTGGGCAGGCTGATTTAGCAACAGCAGCTTGGGAAAGAAAGGCAGGGGGTGCTGGTGGCTGCTGGGACCCAGGGGCTGTCAGCTTGCACAGATAATTCAGACAACTCCCAGCTCAATACAGGGTGCTGTTTGGAGGGGAGAGGGGATCTGCAAGAGGACCCTGTGCTGGGAAGTTTTTGGCTGTGGAGCAGTAGCAAGAGAGAGGACTGGGTGAACTGGTAGGATCTGGAGTAAATGGATATTTGTAACGAAAGCTTTCTGGGACAGTTAAAAGACAGCGTGTTACTCATGGCACTGTGCTTTTGAGGCTGTTAGGTCTCTAATATAAAGACATTGTGGTCACTTTTAATTTTAATTAGCTTCCACAAAGAAGTTGGGCTCTGGGGTGAAAGGGAGAGGGAGTTATTGAGGTAGGAGTGTCACAACAAAATCAAATGTAACCAAGACTATTGCTGCTAAGGATGACCATTGTATAGCCCTACCCCTGTGTTAATATTTATCCAAACAATGTACTAATTAAGATATGACTGTCAAGAAGTAGAAGCGTAACTGACAAATTGTTAATTTGACCAACAAGCCTTGAAGAACCACTTGGACTTGCCAAAAGTACTGAGAAACCAGGGGAAAGGTAATTCCGGCAAAGGGAATTGTGACTACTGACCCATGAACCATCTACCCCAATTATACCACCTACTCCAAAGATAAAGATGGAAAAAGAATCCGACTATATGTTCTAGTTTGCATGCTAGATGAAGAAATCTAAACCAATCATTTAATAGAATAACAATGCATATGTATTAGAAAGATGAATATGTTAATGCCGCATGCATAAATACCCACTCATTAGGAGCCTTGGGGTTCTGTTTTGGGGCAGACACCCAAATCTGCACAAATATGCAATAAAATACCTCTGCTCTGTGTGTGTATTGGTGTATTGCAGACCGGGTAAATGAACCCCCAGTTTTGGGACAACAGGAGGAAAGGATTAATCAGGAATGAGTTTGGGAAAATAAGGGAAAGGTTTGAAGAGATGCAGACTACACAAAGGGTGATTCTGGGGCAGTGTTTCTGGAGGTGGGCAACCGTGAGACCTAGGAAGGAAGGGCGAGTGAAATGAAAACTTTTTCAGAAGGGAAATAGGAGAAAAAAGGAGGTACGAGGGCTTCTGCCCTGGAAAAGACTTTCTCTGCAGCAGTAATCATCTCTACTTGGAGAATTCTCTAATCTAACTTCTATTCCACCCACAATTAGTTTGAAGGTCCCTGTAAAATATTTTCTTCGTTATCCTTATCTCAGATACATGAGGGACAGCCAGTGAAACAGGTCTTGCAATGGAGATAAATTGATTCAAAGATTTTTCAAGACCACTTTCAATGACAAAACTCTTTCAAGGACTAAACTTGACTTAAAATATTCCTAGTAATGCTACAAGTGAGAAAGCAAATCCCCTTGCTTACTCTGCCGTCCTACTGACTGTCTTGTGCTCTGCCCAGAACAGTCTTTGATTCCTCTGTCAGGACATCATTACCTCCCAATTTAATCCAGTCTCTACTTCTTGAGCTGAACTTTTCCTGAAGGGGACCAGACAAGATCAATGACTGAACATACTGTCTTGGTTATCAGGTTCAAGAAAAATCTTAATCCAAACAGTTGCGTTTTATATGATTAG
The DNA here is from genome assembly GCA_013399095.1 of Psophia crepitans. Lineage (NCBI taxonomy): Eukaryota > Metazoa > Chordata > Aves > Gruiformes > Psophiidae > Psophia > Psophia crepitans. Next base: position 239,249 of record VWZZ01005325.1, on the reverse strand, counting down.
ATCACAGTTCTTAAGCATCTGCCACCTCAGTCTATGTTTAAAGCTGCCATCCTGATACCAGAAAAGCATTTACTCAGATACTGTTCTCATTACAGTTTACAAATCAAATTGTGAGATACTGTTTTGGACAATCATTCACTTCCATTTTTGCATAACTTAAAACTTATTTGGGATGTCCCTGGTGGTTGTCAATGAGACAGGGAGACTGCTGTTGTCAAATCATGTTTCAGAGCTGCTCTGGACTACTAACAACGAGGGTAGGTCGTATTAGTGGGTTTTCTTTTTTCCATGATATATATACACACAAATAATTAAAGCCACCAACTAAGCTATTATCAATTACTTCTCTTTACTGTGTTGGCAGAAATTACAAGATCCTTGCTGTGTTTCTTCTGTTGAATAATGCAGGACATAGTTTTCATGAGCTGTCAGTCAGACTCTTTCTAGAAAAATAATGTCATAATTGAAGTTTTCTTCCTGTAACATCAAAGTAATTGAAGAAGCCTTTACAATGTGTACATGAATTGCACTGCTTTGATTCTTCTTGCTTCAAATCCGAGCTATACCTTAGAACATTTGGGCTCTAATTCGTTCTAACTCACAAAAATAAAAATAATATGGCCTCTTCTGACTGAACAAAGGAAATACTCCTATAAACAATAACATCATTATAACAGGCAACCAGCATTATCCATGCATAAACTATTCTAGGAATGAAGAATCTTATCCCCAGTTTCAAAGTCTGTTCTGGACTTGCTTAGTAATCTTCACTGCATTACACCACCTTTATGCGCCTGTTTCTCCACTGTAAAAATGCATCTGCTATGAACTAGTTTGAAACCTATGGTCATGAGCTTCACACATTTCGTATCACCATTCTTACTTGAGGATAATTTTTAACTGTGAGGGAATTATACTAAGTGAACTATTCTCACTGATAAATAGTGAGAATTGTCTCAAAACTTTCAGAATCAGCTCTCAGATATGTGGACTTTAGAATATCTGAAAAAGTGTAGATCAGAAGTTCATACTAATTGTAGCAGTAAAAATCCACACACACACCCCCCCCAAGTTCATAATGCATCTTAATATCTTTCTGTATGTACTATGATCAAATTTCTGTTCATTGTTGAAACTGCATCAGGGACATGATCAGAGAGGAAAAATACATTTTAGAGATATGAAAACTGTGGTTTATGAGGCACTATAAATGCATGGATACCTTATCCTGTTCATGTCTTAAGCTCAACTTAGTTTTGCCCACTGAAATAATAACCGACTTTAACAGCTTCTATCAAACTTTTTAATCTTTTGAAGAATTAGAATCTCATTTTGGATCTGATATGTGAAACTCAGAGCAATTTCACTTTGACTTTGAATGTAAACCAAATTAAATAATTTATAACTTTGAATTACATTCAAGAAGTGCATTGTTGCCACCTATTTTCTTTAATCCAGTCCTCTCAATCTAATGCTCAAAGCACCTCCCTATTGTTCCAGTCCTGCAGTGAAAACAAAGAGGGAAGTATGTAAATATTCATTTAATAAAGTCCTGTCCAGGTCCTTTTTTTTTCCCCTGCCTTGTTAAGCATCCTGTATTTTACCTTGGTTAAAATATTGTGCAAACATAGTTTGACCTTTCTATCATCATCTCAAGTAAGCCTATCTGAAAATGAGTGTACACAGCACTAAACACATGCATATGGGGAAATTTTGACCTAGCAAGCTTGTTAAGATTAAAAGCATGGAAAAAAAAAAAGTAGGTAGAAAGTGCATTAAAAAAGCATTAAAATATGCTAAGTGGCATATAAATGCATAACATTTTAGATCTTCCACTCCCCAGCTCAGCTGCTACTGAATGGTGGAAACATCTAGGATAATTTTTCTATGACAGATTTTTTCACTTGGTATTTTTTCCATGGCAGCTCCTTGAAAAGTTAGAATTTTGCTTCACAGAATGCCAATAAACACTTTAAGTTTGTAAAGTCAAGTTTTTCACCTCACTGTCTTCCTCAACCCAAGCTCATCAGGTTCTGCTTCACCTGATGCAGCAAATGGGCTTTTCCTACAGAGCGCAATGCAGGAACGGTGCCTGCTTCCCTTCAAACTGAGGTTACAGGAGGAGTGGCAATGACAGTGGCCTTGTCTGCCTAGAGCTCTGCGGTTGTTCTCATTCTCACGTGACCTGAATTTCTTCTCTTGGATCAAACTCCAATCTCCCATAAAGATTCTTCACTTTCAGGACATAGGGTGCTGGAGACTTTTTTGGATATTTTTTTTTATTATTATTTTGAAGGAAAGAGAAACACACATCCAAATAGTCTTCTACTTCTCTTTAACTTTGGTACATGCTGAAGTCCATTCCATTTCACACCAGAACTTCCAGAACTGACTCAAGTTCTTTAAGATTAAGACAATCTTCATAGATGAATGAAGGGGGATCTGAGATCATGTTGGAATTTAAAGAGAGTAAGATTTGTCTCATTTAAACCCTTGAATTCATAATCTTTTAGAGTAAGTCCCTGTTGGTAAAAACAGCAACAGTCTTCCCTTAACCACGTACAAGCAAACAAATATTAACTAGCATAGTAACTTTTTGATGTAAACAGAGCCATTCACAGTAGGTACCAGGGTACTTTGAATATCATTGGAGATACTCAAAGCTCAGCTGGACAAAGCACACATGATCTCACTTTGAAGTTGACCCTGCTTTGAAAAAAGGGGTTGGGCTTTCTGACCTCCAGAAGTCCCTTCCAAATTAGATTATTCTACGATTTTATAACTGCTAACTTGCATTAAAACTACAATTGCTTGTTCCACACCCAGTGCCCACAGAGTTGTTCCTGATTGATTAGCACTTAGCTCTGAAAGTGCTAATCTAGCTTTGTATTCAAGAGCTTTAGCCTGCTTAGTTTGTGAGCTGAACTGAAACTGGTATGGGACACTTAAAAACTCTGCAGAAAAGCAATGTCTGTTGGACATGGCAACTGATTGCTGTACCCAGGCCAAGGCATAGCCCAAAGCTGAGCTGGCAAATGGATAAAGTGATGTAGGGTACACTTAGTTCAGCCTAAATGCTGGCGGTCCCTTCCAGGGGTGACTTGCTCTGTTCTTCTCAGGCTGTATGTTCCTGTTGACCTCCTCCATCAGACAGAGCAACTGTGCAGCCACAGAGTGGGCCAGATCCAGTTGTGCTCTTAATTTAATCTTCTACAAAAGGTGATTAACTAGCAATAAGCTAGGGTCAGCAATATGTTAAACTAACCAAGCCACCTGTAGCATTAACATCTTTTTCCTTGAGCATGTCAATTTGTGGGTTTAATCGCAACATATGCGCAAAATCTTTATTCCATTGCTCTCCTTTAGACGTAATATACACTACTTTACAGAGTAAAGAATATATCTAGGAGTTTACCAGGTGGCCTAAAAGAATGTTTTCAGCACCTAATTGCAAACGCCAGCACAAGCGCAATCCTGTACAGCACATTTACTTCTTCTGGGAGGTTTAGGTTGGAGGTTAGGAGAAATTTCTTCTTGGAAAGGGTGGTTGGGCGTTGAAACGGGTTGCCCAGGGAGGTAGTGGAGTCACTGTCCCTGTGGGTTTTTAAAGAAAGGTTGGATATGGTACTTAGGGACATGGTTGAGTGGGTAATAGGTGGTAGGGACACGGTTGGACTGCATGATCTTTGAGGTCTCTTCCAACCTTAACGATTTTATGATTCTCTGCTGAGTTGCATGGCAGCCGTAAGGATGGATTGGGATATGTTTTCAACTCTCGAGTATCTAATGTATCCTACTATTTTTTTTCTCATCCCTCAGTGGATCTTGTAACTCAGTGCAGGAAATGGGAGGGAAGGTGAGAGTTCAAGGTCCTCATTTCCTGCTTCCCTGACCAAGCTTGTATCTTGAGGTGCAAGACTCACAGAACACAACTTCTCAAGTGCCATGCTGATGGTGACTGGAAGAGCAACCACATAGCATCCTAAAGACTCTTTTTGAGGCAGTCTCCTGTATTACTGGACTTTCTCAGACTGTTTGTCTAGTCACCCTTCAAAACAGTAGGCCTATTCTTTCCTTCCATCCAAGGAACAATTTCAGGATTTAGGACAATCCATAGGCTTCAATGTTAATTTTCAGAGTGTATCTTAGGTGGAGTCATTCAGTGAGAATCACTCTCTTACTTACCAGATAAGCTCTAGGAACACGTCCTTACCTGACTCAGAGTATCAACTCCCACAGAAGTGATAATGAGAGACTACTTAAACAAAAAATGTCTTCTTCCAGGGTTCCTTTGTATAATTCAACAAATTTCTCCAGGTTGCTCCAAATCACAGATGTACCAAAGAAAGTCCATACAAATTGATCTTTTGCAAAAATAGTTTTAAAAAAACCCAACCAAACAAAACAACCCTAACAACTTTCCACAAAAGCTGTGCTGGGGGAAAAAAGAAGTCTGTCATCATATTTTATTCTACCACTTCACCTAACACTGAAATCTCAACGTTTCAGCTTTTCCATCATTAGTATGTATATAATTTTGTGCACATTGTGATAAACACATGGGCCCATGATACTGTCAGAAGTTTTTCCAGTCCAATGATATAAAGTTTAAGTCTTCCAAGTCCTACACCCTGCAGACCTCAAATTAGTCTTGGATGGCTTGACATGCTCTAATGCTGCACTTGTATATTTGTGAAGGCTCAGTGAATTGGTTATTACTTATGCTTGGTTAATATCAACGTAGACAGAATTGACATGTTTAAAATAAATCATGGTCTGAACAACTATTGATGGTTTTCTGCAGCCAGTGTTTAGGGAGTTCTTCAGCAGGAAGACTGATTTTCTTTTTGACACTGTTATGCTGGATAAAGGGGCTTTTGCATTTTTAAATTTTTTTTTCCACCTCTGCTTTGGATTCTTTAAAGGCCCAGGGGGTTGGTAGGGTAGTTGTTTACCTTAGCTCTGGTCATTCTGAATGCCTATTCTTCCTCTTATCTCTCCAGTAGTATCCTCTCCATCTGTTCAGTAAGCACTAACAATTTTCAGCCTTATCTTTTAAGACCATCTTCAGTTTTGCAAATGTTTTCTGGAAAGGACTTGGCACTTAGAAAGGCCAGCTGCAAAACCATTTAGCTGAGATTTCAGGGGAGAACATAGAGAAATGAACATAAGCACTGTTGCCATTTGTGTGTGTGTTTCTTATGTAGAATTCTTGGTATTTTCACTGAACTTTTTAATTCTTTCCACCTGTGAAAAGACAACAATATGAGAAAGGCTGGGAAATGAAGGGCCAGGCTAAAATTATAACTTCAAATAAAGTGCATCCGAATTTACTCCATCACTAGGTACGTAAATGGAACCCTATTAAAAGAGGTGTACATGATCTTTGATGTATCTTTACAAGAAGCAGATGCAATATACAACAAAGATGAATGAACATAGTTCATCTCCATTTCTTCTTCTTCCCCATTTTCAAATTCCACTTTGCAATTATATTGACTACCGTGAGACTCTTTACTTAGCTCTCTGAATATACCTTCAAGCAGACTTAACACACCAACATAATGTAAATTTGCTCTATAAGGCTATTAATATGCCATAATTAACAAACAGTGTAATCAATCATCTGGCTTATTGCTGGGTGTCTTACATATTTTTACTTGTCTGTAGAAAGGAGACTGTAACAGTAAAGAGCACTGTGTTATCCAGATCACCATCTTTTCAGTGACAAGTGCTATAAATTATAGGAAATAGGAGAAAGAAACAAGAGCTGATCAAAATTCCCCCAAATCCTGTGAGAATTATGATATTTCCAAGTGTGTCTGTATCTTGAATTAGGGTGAAGTAAAACTAAAATTGCCTTGTAAAGGAGTTACATGTCAGTTTAGATAAATTTCTAAAAATGTTGCTCACCAAAGTCCCTTAAAGAAGTGGTAATGGGAAAATAGGGAAGCCTTTCATCTGGACAAAAATTATTTAAATAAAAGAAACTCAGAGTAGAAATATATGTTCAGCTTTAAATTGAATGAGGTCATCACAGTCCCACAGGGATCTCTGCTTGGGCCTACCTTGTTCAAGAAAACAATAAAAAATTAGAAAAATTCAGTGGATGACTGGTGAAGAGGTGAATGATACTGAATTATTCAAGTAAATAAAAACAAAATTTAACTTCAGAGTATTTCACAAGCACATCCTGGTATTAATTGACTAGGCAATGCAGTAGCAGATTATATTCAATGCGCTTAAATGTAAAGGAACAGTCGGGAGAAATAAATCCTGGTCTGTTGCAAAGTGATGGACTCTGAGCTGACTGTTATTAAAGAATTAAATCTCAGGGCTAAAACAGGAGACTTCATAAGAATATCAGCTCAAGACCTGGTCCTGGTCAAAAAGTGGAATTGAACATTACAACGTAATTGGGAAAGTGGGAGAGCAGAAGAGGTAATACCACTACTCTGCAGTTTGGATCCACCTGGGGCACTGAACAAGGCGGCCAGAGGGAAGGCAGCAGCCAGCCACAAAGACTCCCACACCCTGCCAGACACCTGTCATTCTTCAGAAAGCTCATTTGTCTTCAGCCACCGACATTCGTAAACAACTCGTGACATTCAGGAGAAGAATCACAAGCGTTAAAATCTTGGTTTTCCTCTTTCACACAAATGAGTGAAGATTCATACCGATTGGGAAAGAGTCACACTGAGGAGTAAACAAGCAAACCACTCCCCCATTAAACATTTAATGAGGGCAGTGCAATTTAAGAGTTAGAATCGCTGTAATTTCAAAATACATCCTCTTTCTTGGAAATACTTGTAATGAGCTACAGATGCCAAAATGACTAAATTGCTTATGGACAGAGGTATTGTGTGTTCAGATAATTCCAAGGACAACCTGCTATTTAAAAAAAATAAAATAAAATTAAAATTCCTCAAGTGTAGAATATTGCTGATGCAAATTGGTCTGGACAAGATTTGGCTGAAAGTCGGTATGTTTTACTGCTGTGATCCAGAGTCACATACAGGACTATTTGAAAACTTTGCTTTACTTTTTATTACGAACAATTGGATTTTATGGATTAGTGAAGAGTTAGCAAGGTGTTCCTAGCTTCCCTGTAAATTAATTTTTCATTAACATAAAGCACACTGGGAAATCTTGCACAGTAGAGGGAACATAGGGGCACAGGAAACTGCATCTCACAAAACTGATAAAAAAAACCCCAAACAAACACCAAAATACTTAACATAGTTGATAAAATACCTGTTAGACTTATTGTAAAGGTTATTCATTTTCCTGCTGAAGGCGTTAAACCCCTTCGCTGAAATGCTGATGGACTGTCTGGTAAGCTGTAAAAGCAGAGGGTTGGAATCTAATTTTTGCTTTAGGTAAATCTGGTCTAGCGGGGGGGTTGAACTAGATGACCCTTCCAACCCCTGCCAATCTGTGATTCTGTGATTTTGGGATAAAAGTAGAATGACATCATATTTGCACCCGCTCTACATAGGCCTGTTTTGCTTGGTACCATGAACTACTATTAATCTCTAACACATCTCTGACGGAAACAGGCACAGCATCCTGCTCTTTCTGTTTTTCATTTGCAAAGCTCTTACTGTGATTTTTGTATGGTTCTGTTGAAATTTACACAATACCTCCATCAGCAAGACATAAGAAAACCTTGGCAAGAGTGAAAATAGCATCTGGTGGGACCCTTGCAATTTTTGAAGTCTTTGTGTGGACTGAGAATGGGGAAATACGTAAAGATATTATTATATATAAGGGTAAACTAGGAAGGAATTGGTTTCACTGTCCCATTAGTTTTCTTGGGGGAAGACAAGGATTAAACATACCTCTCATCATGCTGTCAGGCGATGGTGAAAGCTGTGGACTAAAAAACATTTTGCTGGACCATAAAATGAAGTTAAGGGCAACAACCCAAGAAGGAGAAATCTTGAGTGTAGAAGGAAAAATTGAGTATTCAGTTAAAGCATGCAGTGGAGAAATCACAGGGAAATTCAGGCTAGTGAGCACCTCAGTTACAAAGTCTGCTTTTGGGCCTGGTTTCACAGCTTTAAATCCTGTTGTGTCATCCCACAGAGATACGGCGTGTAGGTGTTTTCACAGTGTGTCCTGTTGCTGCTTCTTTAGCGAATTTGGCCTGCGCTTTAAAGATACAGTCCTCTCTGTCGATTGTAAGTCAGTCAGGTCTGCCATGGTCCTGTCCTCAAACTTTTCCAACTGATCTCCAAGTCTATCACCAGCTGAGTATTTCCACTTCAATTGTTGGAACTCATCTGACTCCATAATGTGCTGGGTTTGGGAGCAAAAGGGAAAAACACTGAAGTGAATAGAAAAACAGGATGGTTTGGGTTTGGTTGGGGTTTTTGTTTGTTCATTTCTGTTTGAATGCCTTGAAACCATGGTGTTTTACCAGGCAAGCACCTTGCCAGCTAATGGAGAAGAAATAAGCAGTTGGGCATGAGGAAAATCATCTTGGGGTAGGACCACAACAGCTCTGGTTTAGATTGTTTTACATTGTCAGGAAGCTACATCCTTCGCCTCTCACAGCTCAGGATGCGCCCACATTAACACAATAGTTTAAATCAGGATTTCATTTACCTTGTCCCCACTTACCATGCTTTAATTTGCATTAGAGAATAGCCTCCACGCCAAAGCCCAAGTCATAATTGGTTTAAATGAAATTAAGTGGTAGTTACAATCCTAATACACTGCAACTACGGAAGGACAGCCACTCCACAGAAGTGGACTAGACCTAGTGTGAAATCCTCCCACCAAACAGAACCAGCAACACCCTCCCATGCACATGCCATGGGCACCAGTTCTTCAGCACCAAAGCTTTGGCTAAAGGTCCGCTCCCGTTGCGCTGTGTCTTGTGCTACCAGTGCAGACACAGCTTCACTCTCTGAGGAGAGAGTAAACTTGGAGTAGACTGGGAGATTTTTATTTCTGGTTTCGGGCATCAACCTTCTGCTCTGAGAAAGAACTATCCTATGCCAAGAGCCAGTAATTTCAGTATCCCAAAAGAGGAACCCCTGATTTAAATATTTACTCTTACCTGGGCATATGAATAAGGCACTTCCTCGTGACATGAGGCAGGAATAGATCAGTGGTCTTGGAAAGGGTCTGTCATTACAGGGGCCCAGGTTGCCTGACACTCCTGTGGTTCCTTGCTTTGTACCAAAGCACACAAAACTCTAGCGCTAATACCTGCCCAGCACAGGTTGGCTCCAAAATCCCAAAGATGTGAAGGCTTGTAGTGAAAGAGGAAGCTACTACTATGTGGCCCACAAAAATGTTCAGTGAAGTTAGAAGCCAGGCCATCTAAAACAATAATGGTTAATTTACAAGTTGTGAGATTAAAAACCTTAGTGGTTTTTTAGTTGAATTTTTACTCTTCATTTCATCACTCTTGATGGATGTTATAACAACAACAACAACAACAACAACAACAACAACAACAACAACAACAACAACAACAACAACAACAATAATAATAATAATAATAATAATAATAATAATAATAATAATAACCCACCACCAATTAAGAAAAGCAGAAAATGTAAAAAAGCTTATGTATTCACATGATCCTAGCACCCGTTTTCCAAATTATTGTGAGATTTGTGACAAACCTTCAAGATCTGGCAGCACTGTATTAAAAGAAAGAAGGCAAGTGCTTAGAACAAATAAACAAAAAAAGCTCACTCTCTTAACCTTGTAGAAAAGTACATAATAGTGAGTATTTATGGTACCTATAGTGATTGATAATTTCTCTCATCCTGTTGTCAGCACTGAAATACCACTGAAGTCAGTGGCTGCTCTCTCTGAAAAATGGGCCTTACTTATTCAATTTTTTTTTTT
>VWZZ01005325.1:193451-229372 GCA_013399095.1 Psophia crepitans | reverse complement strand
TTTTTTTTTTTTTAGTTTTTCTCACCTATATCTTCCACCAGCCTGGATGCTGCTGCAACATGTATATACATATGTGTATACGAATGATAAGAAAACAGGACTAACTGTCATTATCTGTCTTGCAGTAGCAAATATGTGCCAAGTTTTCCACTTATCTTAAATAAACCTTTCCTACTCTCAGTCCAGTAATGCATGATTGTAGTCACATGCACTGCACCCAAGTCTAATGACTTTATGGGGTACTAACCAGAGGAACAGTAATTCAAAGCAGATGTTAACGGACACTGATTGTATTCTAACAGTGTGATGTGAAAAGGTACCTGATATTTAGATGCGTATCCATATCCTCAGATGTGCTCTTAGATGTTTAAAGTCTACAGCACTCTAAAAGCTTGCCTTAAGTCACACAGAGATTGTAACAGAGGAGGGAAAAAAGTGTCACTGTTTTATGTTGTAAAGGAGCAACGTTTAACTTGTATAATTTTGGCGTCCTTCCTTTCCCCTGAGAAAAGAAGCAAATTTTTATTCCTACCCTATGGTTTGTTTCGGTTGCCTGTGTAGTCACCAAGTATTTGCTTTGCCTGCAAACACATTGTACTTTGGTCTCAGTCAGTTTTTCAGCTATTTTTCCAATGTAAACACTTAGGGCATGACCCTTTGTTGTATTCCATGTTTTGTTTGTTGACTCATTTGCTCTTAAAATATGTTCTTGGAGAGACTTTTCTTTCACTATATTAGTTTGAAACTGCTCCGAGCCAGATTGTTTTAGCTAGTGAAGAAATTAGTATATGTATACAGAGAAAAATATTCAGGATTTTCTTGGGTTTGCTATAGTTCATTGACTAAATTAGTACAAGTTGCAGTTTCCCAGAGTTTCTTCTTTTTCTGTTTATCCATTTCTTAACTTGTGTATATAAATGATTTTGGTCTCTTTCTCTGAATGATTCCACGTAGGTGCAAATTGCTATGACAGGATGATAGAGTGTAGCTCTATTAAGACATGAAGTGCTGATTTGCAAAAGAGAGAAGAGATTAAATGATTCAGCAAAAAATCTGATATTTCTGTTGCTTTCCTTCTGTCCTACCAAAGCTCTTCATGCCACCTAACTGCTCAGAGAAGAGTTGCCTCATTTTTCTAGCAGTACAATGTTAGAGTGGGCATTGCACAGCTGCCCAGAGGTAATGTCTGTAACTATGTCTGCAGGGAAGCATCTTTAAAAACTAGATTATTTAGTGTTGTTAAATATTTCTAAGAGGCTGTTTGTTTTTCTGAAGTTTTCCTTTTTTACATGGATGATCGGTCAGATAACAGAAGACAGAGCCTTTCATCTCCGGACTACTCTTCAAAAGAGGTGGATGGGAATTTAGGCACATGATGGCTTCCATTGAAGAAAGATGTACAATTAGATCTATGTATTGTTTAACCAGTGTTTTTTGACCTTTGGCTCTCTGTGAAGCCGTAAACATTTCTGTGGAAGACACATATGGTCTCTTTAGAAATTTCACAACGGACGAAATGGATAGTTCCATGCGTACATGAAGGTGTTTTCATAATCAACTTTCACATTTGCATTAGAAACAGTATGTGGGCCACTTTAGCCATCTACAGGCCATTCTCCAGAGGAATTTCATGAACCTTTTCTCCTTATCATAATTCTGTGCAGCTCACAAACATAAAAGTGAAAAAGTGTCTTGCTAATTTAGCTCTAGATGTCAGTTTTCTGTAGCATTAAGCAAATAGGATTTATAAGCAATACAGAATGTCTGGTCTTTTTCTATATAACTTGAGACTTGTGAAAGACAAGAACCTGCAGGGCCTCATGCAAAATCCACTGAAATATCTGGGATCCTTTCCATCAAGGAAAACTTTCTTAGTCCTGGTGCTGACATTGAATAAAAATAAAATGCTTTTCTTCACCTTTCATCAATATATTTTCTGTCCTCTGGCTACAGTTTCTACTGCTGTTATGACTGTACCCTCTGTGCTCACAATGACAATTAGACTTCATGAAAATCTTTCAAACACTGATGAGGTCTTCTCACCAGAAGAGGAGAGCTTTAATGTCTCGTGGGGATTGCAGAGAAATTTTGCTTCTTGAAGGACTCCATTAGGCACCTCTCCTGATTAATCAGCAGTTGAGGTACCTTAACTCATCATGTCTTCCCAGCAGAGAAGGGATTTCAGAGGTGCTTGTTCCACCACAGACTACCGCAAACTTATCTGTCACATCACACATCTTCCGCTGTGCCTGTAAGAGCTGGCATAACCCAGTGCTGAATTATCTTATGGTTGGCAAAATGCAGTGGTAATCTTCTGCATGAAAGTGGTTCTCTGACAGAAACCCTGGCTACTGTACATAATTTTATTTTCTTACTCTCATTAGAATATCTAGTTGGAAGTATAGAGGGAATGAATGTAGGTCATTCGGAATATAATTACCCAGGCTGGCATTTGGCCGGGATGTGGGAGTTAGCAACACTGAAGTTAAAAAATGTTAGTGATGTTTATATATTTCCCTTCATTGTTATAAAGAAATTGCTGTTTCTGTAGTGACTGCAGCAGATGGCTGCGCATCTGACATTCCCCTTATAATGTATTATAGCTTTATTTGTATTTCTACCATTTTTGCTAAGGAGAAGATCTGTCACTCTTTCTTATCATTGATGGAAGAAGTTTAAATTGTGGATGGACTATGATTAAAGGTGAGAAACGAAAGATTGCTGGAGTAAGAACTCCAGCTGTGATGAAGAACTGCCAAATGAAGTGTAGCTACTTCACATATGAATAGGTTTGTTCTGGGGTGGCAGGACTTAGACATTTATTTCACATAGCTAAGTGTAACATGAATTTAGGGGTGAAGTCACTCAGTACCACTGCATGCTAACACGCCCACTTTGGAAAAGGAAACACTAAAAATTTGGTATTGAGATGCTTTTAGAGGCTAAGATTTGGAAGACCTCAAATCCGTCTTCCACCAGAAGCTCCCTCTGTGATTGTAGGCAAAGCATATTCAAAGCTGAAGATGCAAATTTTGCACAGGAGCCAGGCACTTAAAAGTGAGCTGCTGTGCCATGGAGCAGTTACAGTGCTTAAGCACATTCTGTAGACTTGAACCTGAATCTTTCTGTTAGTATCTGCTGTCTGCACAACATAAGTAGCTGTCCTTCCCTACCAAGGACGTGTGGTGAAGAGCAAGTGCCACAAGGCAGGTGAGGTGCTCTGGTATCTATACAAATACTGTGTTTAATACGAGTGGTTAAACACAATGATTCATACAGAAATTCTGTTTAGTGTTATAGCCATACCTTAATAACAGTTAAGTATGTTCCATGTTTTCTGGTAGCTGATCCATACACAGGATGAAAGCCTAGTTTTGCTTCCAGAAAACAGGATGATATCCATCTCATTTGACTCAGCTGACAATGTGATTTGTCCTGTCTAAATTGCAGATTCTGTGTGTTGTCAGGGAGGCGCGAGCCCCTCCGGGAGGCAGCTCATACCATCTTAAGATGGGTATCTAAGCCAGAGGGGGCTGAAGAGGAGCCCTTTAGAAAAGTGTCCTTTTTCACAAGCTAGTGAGGAGGGTCTCTGGATGGTCAACTCAGCCAGGGCACTTATGTATTTAATGGCAAAGTTAGATTAAATGAATCCCACTGTGGTTTCCCTCCAAGTGACAGAAGACCCTTGAGAAAGTTCAAGGGTTTAAATCTCTCCTCACGATCCATGGGATACAGTGATATTAAAAATCTAGGTTCATGGCAAAATTTCTTTTTATGAAGCATTCTCATTAGGTAGTCTGTGACAAATCTTTTCTCCTTATCTCTTGGAACTGTTTCTTTGCATGTCCTAAATAAAATGAATTCTGATAAAACACCATCCACTATAAAAGAAAGGCTAATATATATGAACTTCTTTTATGTTGGCTGGACAATGACAAATTGTACTCTTCCTGTGTTAGCTAAATAATTCAAGCTTGATTTGTGAAACTTTACTTACCTGTAATGAGTCATCTGTAGATGAGAGAGAAAACAGCAGCAACAAGAAGGCAAAGCATGTTTTAACTGGAAACTTGACTTGTTTTGCTTAAGCTAAAGCCAAATCAAATGAAGCCACTGTAATACAAAGCCCTCTCCAGTTCCAGAGCCATGCATATAGCCTTACGTTGTCAATCCTGCTACTATCTGAAGCAGGGAAAGGAGCGTGTTGCTGCTGAGTTGCTCAGGAGTGTAGGGCTTGATCATTTATCTCAATTTTCGTGCTACAGCAGGTCTTCAACTCTGGGAAACCAAGACAGGTTTCTCCAAAGCAAAAATCTTAAACTGTATGCCACAGCTTGAATGGTCTGAAGGACTCTTTCACATAGATAATTATATGAACATTTCATGAAGGCTTGTTGGCCGTCACTGGAACGAAGCATATACAAGGCTGCAATTCCATTTGTGAGAGAAATACTGCCTTCACAGTGTGTGCTCTGGCAGAGAGACTGTGACATATTTTATATGCCCTGCTACTCTTCCTTATATTTTGTAACCCATTTAGATCTCTGTTGAAAATATATGTAAAATAGACATCTCACATATTTAATACTAATCTAATGAATTACTTAAATATCACAATAAAATTAAGCATGGACAAGGGCAACTGTAAGTCATTCAGAAAATTAAAACTGATGTATGAAGTTCCTTGTCTTTTCAGATCCTTCTCTTCCATATTCGCTATTATTCCTTAAATCAGTGCATATATGCTTCTACTGTGGGGACTCCTTGACCGCTTGAAATGAAGATGTGTGAAATTTTTATCTATATTCCTTAAAGGGGAAAAAAATGGGGGAGGGAGGGGAAAGTGATGCAGATGGATCAATATAAACATGTATGACAGTAGCTTGGAGCTGCTTGCAGTAGCATAAGTAAACAGAGTGACAGGACGACTTTTCAAAACAAGCTTGTCATGTTTATGCTTGTTATCAACTCTCCTGACAACGATTTTCCCATCAGCTAACTACAGACTTAATTAGGGCATTAACACAGTCCTGCCCCCACACCTCTTGCCTTCCCCCAGCTAAGCACTGGGTCGTTACTGGAAGGAGAGAACACAGGCAAGCAAATGGGAAAGAGAAAGGAAGGGAGAAAGAGGAGAGAAATAAGATAAAAATGGAAAGAAATAAGGAATGAAGAAAAAGCATGATTTTGATTACATTGCCCATGGTGGAAGGGAAACAAGCAGTGCTTTTCCATGTTTTGTACCAGGTTTTTTAAGACAGTTCATAGGATCAAGCAGGCCAGACCACTCCACTGAGAGAAATGAGATTAATTTCTGTGATTTCCACTTGTAAATGCTTACAAATGCAAGAAATGTGAATTCCTCCATTGTTGGATGCATCCCTCACTCTCATGCAGAGTAGTTGCTCTGTGATCCTTCCTACGCACAAGACACTACATAGCAAGTTGTAAGTTGTTTTTGGCAGTCTGTGCTTTTGGGGGATAAAGATGCTAATTGTTCACCTGTAGCTTGTACAATTACTTAACATTAATTTAAAAAATGTGATGCGTTTTGCAGTCTTTAGTCCCTGTGGGCAGTTCCCATGTATCACACCCAGACTAGAGTTCGTGGCAGACACTTACCATTAGTGACTGGAGTAACCTTTAACATTTTCATCTCTGTGTTATTCTTCATAATGTTAGATTTTCACATACGACTAGCTTTAAACCTTTGTGATTTTGTAACTAGTAAAAGACCTGAATTTCCCGATTGTCTTTATTATTTCAACAATTTGGTGTCATTTATCCTCTCCAGTATAGGTGGTGAACGACATCTTTTATCAGGGAATTTTGTCTCGCTGTTCTTTCCCACATTCACTGCCATAAGACATTCCCAATTAAGCCCAGGTGCTATTAATTGTAGCTTATTGCTCCTGACCTGTCAGAATTGCCTAGTTAGTACAAGCATTCATGAATTCAGGCCTTTTCTTCAGTTGTACTGAAGAGCACAGTTCAAGGTCAGTGATATGGGAATCTATTAGATACACTAAGCCAGGAGAAGCCCAGAGATGCTGGTACCCAAACCCAAGACTAAACTGTAGCACAGATGTCTCTGCAATGTGCATAAACAAATGTTATATCTGCTGAGTGGCTTCCAGACAAATGAATAAAATGGTTTCCACCTGAGTAACCAGAAGGTGTTAAACAGTAGATATTAGAAACCCAGGAGGTTTTAAATCCACACATTCAGATGGTTTGTTTCTACAGAGATGTTAGAGGATCTCTTGGAATAGCTGTTCATACTTGGAAAAGACCTAGGAATCTTCTGAGGAAGAAGTGTGAGGCTCTTCAAAAAAGTAAAGGGAACACCTACATAACCTTATTCTTGGTGCTGTAGACATTTGGTAGTCCAGAAGAGAAAAAATGAATAAGCAGTCTGAGTCTTGTTGTTACTGCTCGTTGTTACTGCTTGGGATAGTTCACTTGACATAGATAATTGCACTGATGTAACTGATTTCTGTAAAATGTTTGACTGATGTTGCACTGCTTTTTGCTTTAAAATCTAGATAAAATAAAATGAACATGACTTGTATTAAACGAGCTAAAATTTGGAGGCATATAAAATCTCAAAATATGACTATAAACAAGGAATCATGAATGAACAGACGCAGGGTTCCAAAGAGATCACTGTTTTTCCTACAACATTTAATGTTTTTATAAAGAATGTGGAAGAAAAAAACAATTACTGATTGAGCTTACAAAAGGTGCAAAGATTAAGGGAAGAATGATAAATTAAAAAAAGAATCAGTCACTGTTGCAGAAAAACATAACCCAATATGTGATTTAGTTAGGTCAAATAGGAAAAAATGGTAGCAAGAAAGCAGATATATCTTATCTATAAGAAGAACCTGAAAAGGACGAGAAGATTATGATCAGCAGAATAATATTTTTAGGTTTGCTAGTATTATGATTATAAATTTTGTTTAATGTAGTGCCTAGGAAGGCAAGGACTCTGTGATGCTGCAGAGATACAGAATAAAAATGCAACTTCTTTCTTCCAGAAGCTGCCAGTGAAATTTTGCATTTTAGATGCATTTAGATTAGTTTGGTGCCATTTTCATGTGTATAAACAGGATGGTTTTGAATTGAAGAGGGGAAGCATCCAAACTGGGTGCTAAGGTGACAGACAGATGTGTGGAGATGCATTGAGGGTACAGACATGATTAAAGGACTGGAAAACCTGCCTTATATGACATACTCATGGTGTTCAAGCCAGTTAGAATGTCTGAGAGGTTAAGAGTATCTTCCTTATACTGTGTAAGTTATGACATGTTGAAAAGCTGGTAGTAAAAGGCTTTTCCAGACTGTAAAACAAGGATATAAGTAAAATATAGTTAGATTTGATAAAGACCCCCTTTTTAAGAGCACAGATATAACTCACAAGGTCTAAGGGGTGAATCAAGGTTGTTTTGTTTTTTTTAAGTGTGTGCTCTAGTTCAAAAAATATTAATTCAGAGAAATAATTTGGCTGATGTTGCTTAGCAGGTCAGACCACACCAGTCCTTTATTGCTTTATTTATCTATGAATCTAGGAAATGTGTTATCATATTCTTTTAATCTGATTCTCCCTCTCTTTGCTAATGAAGAACAATGACCCAAAGGCACTGTTATACTCAGGGAACTGAAATTTTAATGGACTTTGATATAAGCATCTTTCCTCCTAGGGTAAATGATATCCTTACTGTGATAAAAGAAGTGATAGCATCCTGGACCATTTGCTTTTATTGGTTGCAGGTACTTATTAAGACAAAAATGTCAGTGGCAATTCAACCACATTGTTCCCACAGTGTTTCTCAGAAGGACACTGGGTACCAGATATTTTTATCTCTTGTCGCTGGCTTTCACAATATTCTCCCAGCTGAGAAGGCCCCAGTGAAATTATATGTTCTTTTAAGATGGGTCACTTAGCTGAAGGAAGGCTGAAAATGCCGCATGGAGTTTCAGCTGCATAATTTCCAGTGATTATTGTGGGACCCTGTGTTCCTGGGCCTTGGGCAACGCTTTGAAAATGAAGGGGCTATTGCCCAATCTTTATATCTCTAGAAAGGAGATAAAATTCAAACAGTTTTTAGAGTAAGCCCTGCAGGGTCACTGAGCAGCTGTCTTCAAAGGAAATTTCCTTGTCTCGACAAACAAGAAAACAGAAGCACCTGGGTTTGGACACATCAGTCTTCTACTTGGGAATACTAGCATTTAAAAATCAGATGGCTGAAAACAAGAAAGAGTTATCATCAATGTGAAAATATTATGTATCTGTACATGCTTTGTCCTAAAGTGATATTAAGTAGTCCTACTCCTATAATCCCATTAGCCCAGAGTAAAAACATCAAGGTTTCATGAGTAGCTGAGTTACTTTGGACAAGACATCTTAGTTTACAGCTCTGCTTTTGACCTTGTTTGTGGATGTTCCAAAGAAAATGACTTCATTTTTTTAAAAATTATTTGGGAAATTCTCATTAAACAAAATTAACTGCGCTGTAATCATAATTTATATACAATCCACCTGAAAAGCTTAGCATAGGTTGATTTTGTTCAGACAAACCTAGTGTAGGTAGTCTGTACCATGCAAGGGAGACTGTAACAGCAGCAATGTGTCAAATTTCTCACAGTATCAGTTAAATTAGATGATGTGGACTAATCTAACATAGTACACTGTATGAGTGGGACAGCTGAGTCAGGATGAAAGTACATGTTTTTTTGGTGTTTGTTCATATGCTTTTCTGTCACTCCAAAATTGCTTTTAGTATGCTTTGTGGTTCTGAACACAAGGACTTAGTTTTGTCTGCCATCAATTAGCCAAAGGAAGGCACGTTTATATTTGGATAGGAATTCAATTAAAGAAAAGGAAAAGAAAATTCCTTTCGAAAATGTAATCTGTGGGAGTGATTTAACTAATGTCAATAGGGGTATGAAAGATCAGGTTCTTTTTGGGGTAGATAATTCTCCATGCAGAATAATGGACAATTTGTATTTATTTTAACAGTGTCAGTCAGCTCCTTTAAGTGTCCTTTTCCTGTCACGGTGAGGCTGCTTGTTAAGTCTGAAGCCACAAACAAATTAAACAAATTGCATGTTTGTTTGTTAGTTTACAGTACATGAATATTCATTTGGTCTTGACTTAACCAGCTTTCTGATTAATGAGTAATTTCTGTTTCTGATTTTAAGGTGTACTTACTGCAGAATCCTAGTGTGAATAGTGCAAATTAGGATAGAAGACTGTAGTGAGATTTTAATACGTAGATAGTCACAAAGAAGTGTTCATGAGCATCTCTCCATAATAGGAATAGACAAGCCTAACTCAGAAGAAATGAGTCAAGCCTTTTACCATGCAGACTGATACTGAAAGTCTGCAATGTCCAAATTACATTTGCTTTCTCTCCTTCAGCTGTGATCTGCGAGCTGAAGTGGTACAGCTAGGCAGTTTTAGCACTAAATTCCTCTGAATTACCAAATTAAATGTCTAACAACTCACATGATGTGGGAAAATCAACTGTATCCATCTGTAAGCCATCTTAGAAAACATTGTAGGCTTTCACTCTTCCTGATCTGGTCACCTAAAAAACACTAAATCAAGGAGCAAGAAAGTATTTTTAGAAGGCGTAAGGAAAGCATTTCAGCACTTCCAACAGGAGACTGAAGCTTGTTTTTCAATGTGATCCTCCTGGCTTTATCAGTGTAACAGAATGATGCTGATTTGTATCATCTGAAACATGTCTGGAGGGACTGAAAGATGTCACCTCACCAACACTGCCTCTCAAAAAAAAGAAGAGTGATAACATCTCAGTAAAATTTCTGTGAACGCTTGCTTTTTGGTTTCTTCATAGAAAGAACAAAAATGAGGAGTCAAAGCAAGCCAATGGCCACAGAGAATTAATGTTAAAAGCTAACCCCAGGTGACAATATTTTTTTCTCCTTCTCTGTATCACACTTTTTGGTTGGCAGCAGGTTTTCATGCATCACTGTCTTTAACCTTGAATACTGCAAACTGGCCTGGGAATTGGGACTGTTGCTCTGCTGATTCACTACAGCTTTGGAATAACCACTGAGCTAAAATTTCCAAAATGTCACGTAAGTCTTGTGCTGCCTTAGCCATTGCAGACCCCTCTGACCTTATGTTGAGGGTAATTGCTCTCAGGGATGGGGAGGAAATCTGAACAGCACCTGCTACTGAAGATTTCATGGATGCTGCTCCTCTCTGTGCGAGGTGAAACCTCTCCTGCTTTCCATGAGTGGGTCAGGGGAATGAAGGGGGAGACAAATCCTGCCCTCTGCCCTCCTCTCTCCCCTGGACTTTACAACCTTGCTGAAAGTCTTGGATTTGTTTTGTAAAGCAGTATCTCCAGAGACTGCTGTTAGGTGCCATGGTCCAAACCATGATAGCTGGTCCCACACCTCACTGGAACACTGACCATGTGATTTCACCTCAAAACATAGAGATATAAATGGGAATTAATAAGGAAATTGTGACTATAATAAAATTGAAAGAATAGTAACAGTAACAGTGGCAACAACAGTAATAATGATAGTAATAGCAGCATGTCAGAGTCACACGGTGAATGAATTTGCTATATTTAAACCAGCAGAAAATGAATAATTTCTACTATGTTAGTCAAATATAGAGTAACTCTATCTGTACTTCCCTTTTGTTCTGCTGTCTCACTCCTAATACCCACTTTCTCTAAGCCATCTCTTCCAGCGTTTTCTGCCTCCTTTCCCACTTCTTGCTGTGCTCCTTAACACTCCAGCCCAGCTGCCTCAGGCTGGCTGCTCAGCCCAACACTGCATTGCACAAGCCACCAGAAGCTGCCCCTATCTGAGTAGTCTGTGCCTGCAGAAGTTCAGCAGGGCTTTGGGGAGGCTGTCTTCAGGGGTCTAAGGAAACAAAACACCCATATGGTTCTTTAGGAAAGCTCATTTCTTGTGCAGATGGTAAGATATGACTGAGTTGTAAGAGGTAGCCAGCTCTACAACATCTGCAGAAATTTAAGCTGCCTTAACCTGTAATGTATGTGAACCTTACCAGTGAGTGAGGGTTGATCTTGTCTACAAGTAACAAGTGGGAAGTACCAGGACTGTCCTAGTGCCTCCATGTAAAGTTATCTCTGCAGTATTTCAGAAGTGACTTCAAACTGCAGAATTGCAGAGCAAATGTTTTCTGTTCTATAGAAATTGATTGCTAAATTCCAAAGAACTTTAGTTTTGGGGTGTCTTTTCCAAATTACCTCAAAGGTAATTTATCTTGTCTTGGAGGCTGAAAGGCTGAATCAACCCTTTAGTGATTGGGACCCAGCTGTTCTCAGTACAGGGGTAAGTAAACAGTATTTTATCAAGAGGTCTGTCTTGCAAATGATTTAATCAAGTGATTGTTACAATGAGTAATAAAGTTCTATTCTACCAAAACCTCCTACTGCCTTTATTCAAGTAAGTTAATTCCATTGCTCAATGCTGAGGATAAGTGAGAAGAAAATAAAAATGCAAAGAGAAGTCTATTGTTTAGGAATGTGCAACGCCAAAAGAGTTACGGTCTTAAACTGGATCAAGCTAATCTCTAGTTTAGAAATGATTATGTTTGCAAATAGTAACATCATGTGCTCGTGATAAATCATCTAAATTTTAACCTCTCAGCAGAAGGAATGTGGTTAACAGTTACTTAAGAGGAGAAACAATCTCCCCCCTCCACCCGCATTAGCTAAAATGAATTAGGTCCCAGTTCTTCAAAGTGTTAACTAGGTATGTGCCCTTGCTTTCCCAGGGAGCACTCACTTTTCTAAGTGCCTGGGAAGAACGATTTTGGCCCTGTCGTCCTTTGGCATCTAACAGTTTGGCATAACTGGTTATTTGGTGCTGCAAAGGTAAAGTTTGTGGCTGCAAGCCAACAAGCGGCAATGCTAATCTAACAGCTTGCTGCTGCCCCAGGGGAAGGTCCCACTCCCTCCTCCTCCCTGCTCTGTGCCTTTCTTTCTTGTTCTTCCCTCTCACAGTCCTGTCTCCGCTGCTTTGTATCACTCTTTATATCTTTCCTTGAGCCAACTCAATCAGTTAACTCAAAACAGAATTATCTAACTTTCTGATTATTTCATGTTATGGAGGGGAATTGACTGATGGTGGCATCTGAAGAACTTTGTGGTCGGCAAAAGGTGAGTGGCAGTACTGAACAGCCAGAACCATAAGTACTGCGTAGCCAGGACCATACATGGAAAAAATGTGTGGGAGGAGGTGGGACCTACGCTTTCTGTCAGCAATGAGCTGTTAAATCCATCCACCAAGTCTTGTAGAATTGCACTGTGGATTATGCTGAGTCTGTTTCTCTGCTCCCATGAAATGTATCTAAGCAATTGTACAAATAGCACATGGAAAAGCCCCAACAAGTTAGTGCAGCAATGGTTTACTCTCTTTCATTTGGATTCCTTCTGTCTCCCTGTACAAGCAGTGGAAAATCAGACCAGATATGCCAACTTTTTTCTTTTTAAGATGGTGGACTCCTTTTGAAAATGTTCAGATATTCCTGAAGGGTTAAGTAATTTCTGAAGAGGAATAAAAATAATAAATGTATGAGCAAGAATTATTGTCAGAGAGTTTGGGGTTTTTTTAAGTTTGAAACCCACCCCCTCCCCCCCATGTCAAAAGTACAACAAATACCTGTAATACATCACCAGCGGAACAGATAAACCTCAATGAACATCTCAAAGATGCTCAGCACCTATGAGTTATCCAGATGTTTCTTCTATGTTTTTCAGCAGTGGAGTTGGACAGAAAGTAGAATTTAACCTTCAGCCCTGTTCTGTTTGTTTCGGCTAACTGGAATTGAAGTTCTACTTCCCACTCTCCCCCATTTGTCAGACTTTCTTCCTGGACTGTAAAACAAATTCACTAACAACTTGTAAATAAAAAAGGGTCCTGTTGTCTTCACCTTACGTTTATTAATGAATGGGAACAATGTGAAATATATCAAAACCATGAATGGATTGGCTCATACATTTTTCTAAAAGTTAGCATATTGTGACTTGTGAACAACTCTACACAAAAGATTACAAAGAGTATTTGTTGTATAGGAGCAGCAAGGCTGTAATATAGAAACTGTAGCATTCTTGATGCATGGAAGTTGTCTATCTGCAGTGCTAAAGTCAAATTTCACCTTTCACTGTGAAAGGTGTTTCTGTTTATCATAGCATTTGCTTGTCTTCTATGAGGGAGACTTTTCTGAAAGTATGTGGTAACTTGGTTGGTATTTTTCAAACATTTTCAGCTGTTGGCTTACTGCTGGCCTACAGTGCAAGGAAGCTTCAGGATGAGTGCTTACCGATATCATAGAATCATAAAGGTTGGAAGAGACCTCAAGGATCATCTAGTCCAACCGTCTCCGTACCACCTATATTACCTACTAAACCACGTCCCTAAGTACCACATCCAACCTTTCCTTAAACACACGCAGGGACGGTGACTCCACCACCTCCCTGGGCAACCCGTTTCAATTCCTGACCACCCTTTCCAAGAAGAAATTTCTCCTAATTTCCAACCTGAACCTTCCCTGGTGCAACTTGCAGCCGTTCCCCCTTGTCCTGTCACTAGTTATCTGTGAGAAAAGGTCGACCCTCAGCTCACCGCAACTTACTTTCAGGTAGCTGTAGAGGGCAATAAGGTCTCCCTTGAGCCTCCTCTTCTCCAGACTAAACAAGCCCAGTTCCTTCAGCCACTCCTCATAAGACCTGTGCTCCAGACCCTTCATCAGCTTTGTTGCCCTTCTCTGGACACGCTCCAGGGCCTCGATGTCTTTCTTGTAGTGAGGGGCCCAAAACTGGACACAGTACTCGAGGTGTGGCCTCACCAGGGCTGAGTACAGGGGGACGATCACCTCCCTGCTCCTGCTAGCCACACTATTCCTGATACAGGCTGTGTGCTGTTGGCCTTCTTGGCCACCTGGGCACACTGCCGGTGTGGATATGACACATTGTCCCGTGCTATGAGATGTAATTGCAAGTATATACCTGCACCATGGTTACTCTTAATAGACAATTTTTTTTTGTCTTCCATTATGCTATACTTCTTTGTTTAGAAACTCTTTCTGTGGTCAGAAAGAGTTACATAGATTAGGGTTAGACAAAGAAAGTCTGAGTGAGTGTATTAGTTGTAGTTGAAGTTCGAGAAAAGTAAGAGCTTTTATGCATAAAAAAATGAACTCTCCTATGTGTTATTGAGCTAGGGGCTGGCCTCTTCTCACAGATAACTAGGGACAGGACAAGGGGGAAGGGCTGCAAGTTGCGCCAGGGGAGGTTCAGGTTGGCAATGAGGAGAAATTTCTTCTCGGAAAGGGTGGTCGGGCATTGGAACGGGTTGCCCAGGGAGGTGGTGGAGTCACTGTCCCTGCGGGTATTTAAGGAAAGGTTAGACACGGTACTGAAGGACATGGTTTAGTGGTTAATAGGTGGGGGGGAGGGAGACGGGTGGACTGGATGATCCTTGAGGTCTCTTCCAACCTTAATGATTCTGTTCTGTTCTGTTCTGTTTTATTCTATTCTATTCCTAAAAATTTTCTACCTTCTTTTTTTGAAACCATCTCGTTTTCAGAAATTCTCCTGTTAGTATGCCTTCACATGTAGGGAGAACAGAGTATCCTGCTCAAGATTTTCAGTGTTAGAAGAAAATTTTGCTCTGAGTGTGGACCCCAATTCCCTGTTATGTGTGGGCGGGTCTGTAAAGGCCTTTCAAAAATAGTTTGTGTTGTATTTGTAGGAGGGGACTGGGGAAGTAAGATCTCTTATTTTGAGCTACTCTCTTTGATGTCTTTCAGTCTGAGATGAAGTGAAACCGGATTGTACTTATTATCCCGACATTTGAGGATATAAGTAAGCTTGAAACAGAAAGACTGGATTTAGCCTGAAGATTTCAAAACTATGTTCTATGTACAGTTTATTGCTATAGTGCATACTTTAAGAGTGCTTTTGAGCACAATTCTGTCAACATAAAGTCTACAGACTTCAGTGCATGCGTAAAGCATAGTGGAAGAAAAAAAAAAAATCACGGTTCCTAATATGTACCCTGTTTTGACCAAGCATATACTTTTGATCAAACTGTTTTTACAAAATTCAGGTATTTTTTCAATGGTCTTTGACCAGGCGTCATGTGAAGAAATAAAATTATTATTCTCTCTGCTTTTCTTGCTGTATTTCAGTTTCTCACTTTTTAAATTTTATTTATTTACTAATTAAAACTATGGCTTTTTATAGATTTTTTTGTCAAGATATGGGAAAATACTTTGTAAATTTTATCATACACAACTGAATTAGCTAAAATCATAGCTGTTTCTACAATAGGCTGCAGTAGCTGCATGAAAAGACACTGTAATACTACTAACCAATTTAAATTTAGTAGTAAATCATGCTTTTGAAGTTGAGGGAACATCTAGTTAGATATTTGTTTGATTACCTGAACTGGAAACTGGCCAAGACACCACAAAAAGCTCCAAGATCTGTTTTTGTCAGAAGTGAATAAGACTGTTTCTTTTTAAGATCCAAATTTCTTCTTGTCTATGTTTTTAAAGACTCTTCCAGCTGCTATTTATTTGGAAACCTTTGCTTTGAATGAACATATGAGGACACTTACATTCTCCCAGGACGTGTTTTTGAAATGCTGCTTAGTTCTATCATAGACCAATGCCTTTCAGTTTGGAGGAAGGCTAGAAAATTGTATCACATGGAAGAAATACAGGACTCATTATCTTTGAAATCATAATTTCATAACCATCCTCCCCAGGGTTTTTCACTCTGCCTAGCATACACAGGCTCAAATTCAAACTCAACCGAGATTGAAAAGGCCTTTTTTTTTTCTTTTTCCAGAAAAATTAAAAGGCATGATATACAATGACTAGAAACACATTTCCACTCCTCTCCAGGAGGGAATTCTACCTTTGTTTTCTACCTATTCTTACCTTTGGCTTTGCCAACTCTGGAAAGTGGTTGCAAAATGAAGCGGACACTGCTCGTGACAGTAGACCTGGATTAGCCACAAGGCAGAATGTATAGGAACCCTGCCTATATCACCAATCCATGCAGCTGTGATGAAGGAAGATCTCCTTTCAACACAAAAGACTAGGCCTTTTTTTGTTTGTTTGTTTGTTTGTTTTGAGGTTTTTTTGTTTTTTTTTCCTGAGGAAATCTTTGCCAGCCTCACCAGACTGGCAGAAAGTCATACCCACCACAAAAACTCATGTCCCTGTAACAAGGAGATTGGTAATCCCATGCAGTTTCTGCCTGGAGTCATAGCGTCAGCATTGGTTTTGGGCAGGCATGTCTCCTCTCACAGGGGTGCCCTGGCTGGCACAGGGATCTCTGCAGGCGATACTGTGGCTGAGTTGGCTGCTGAAACCTTTATTCTCCTGGAAAGAAAAGAGGATAAAGGACACCACTGGACGGTTTTTTGTCTTTCATGTGATTATCATATTAAGCTTGTTGGAAGAGAATGACACACTGACTTTCTGATTCATGACGCAGAGATACCCATGAATATGGTCTGCTCATCTCGCCATAGTCCATGTGGTGAACAGCACATAACATTTTACCCACTGCTATTTTAAAACTGTGCCACCTTCTTATAGAAACTTGCTCACCTGTTTGCCAAAGGTGAAGGTATTAAGTATGTTCTTAAGTATATTCTTACAAATGGATTAACGTATGCCTTTCATTATCTGCATTTTAATTTTATTCACATTTTTCTCCTCACAATTAGTTATTGTGGGTAGAATAGTTGCCCTTATTTTATGCAGATGAAATTTGAAATGTGCACTATAAAAAAAGTATCAGGGATTTTCATTAGAAATTGCAGACTTGCCGTTAGTAGCGTATGACAGCACCAGGGATTTTGTCCAGTGGTACTTATTTTACCAGGGAAACAATGCAGGGAAAGGTCAAAATGCTCCTTGGCGCTCTCACAAAAATGTCCTGTGAATTTCTCCTTTTTGAATTTTCCACCTTGTGCATTCTGTGCATTCTTCTGAATAGTTAGGTCTGAAAGCTGATGGTCTTTGTCACCCTTACTATTTAGTATTCGGTTCCCTCACAAATGCTTTCGTGCTCGGGCTATTAGATCAACCCAAACTGGTTCTATGAATTCTCTGTGCACCCTACAATGAACAGTTTGTTTCCATTCAAACTAGTAGAAATAAGTATCCAAGGACATGGGAAGATTTTTCACTGGACAAAGCTTTAACTATCTGTTGCATACATATGGACAAGCTTTGGGAGAAAAATACACTTAGCCAAGAGGAGCTGCATTTAAAAGGAAAGGAAACAGACTGGCTACATAATATTGTCTGCCTATCTGTAATATGGAAGTTAAAGAAAGATACATTTGAGTTGTGTTTGCTAATAGTTTTAGAGACATCTACAATTGACAGGATTCTGTGCTCATACAGTTGGTAAACTGTCTGCCAGTATTTTTTGCTACTTTATTGTCAAAACCAGGTCAGAACAACTCTCTCATGAAAGAAACTAAAATAAAAAATATTATTTTGTAGTTTTTGAGTAAAAAAGAGACATCAACCACCTCTACGCAAGCAACTAAACCAGGTCATGCACTGTCAGGCTTGACACATCCTATATTGCCATGGCTGGTCTGTCCCAGCTTCCCAAAACAGGGTGACTGTGTTCAAACTGCCTATTGGGAGTGGTCCTGGCCTGTGTTATCTCCTCCTTTTCTACAAAAAATGATCTGGAACTGTTATAGTTGGCTCAGACCAAAACTGTGCCCAAGGTTTGTGTCAGTGACTTAAAAGCTTATGTAGTAGTGGCTGGGCTGTGCCTTGGCCATGCTTGGTTAGCTAGTAGAGATGTAGCCTAGGGTTTTTGGGTCCTCAGTCAGATACAGACCCATAGCCAGAATTACCCTGACCTTCAGAGGACACTGCAAGCCAACAGAAAATTGTTGCTTTAGCAGCCATTTTCTTACCAAGTTTGTTTAATATCTTGATGAAAGGGAAACAAGATAGGAAGCTCATGCACAGTGACATTGAACTTGGACAATTTCCCTGTTATCAGTCCATAGCTTCAAATGCCCACATGATTGATCTAAATTGTGAGTGACTACTGGAGATTTTATCTGAGATATTCGAACAATTTTACCTGTCACAGTCCGTGGCTGTGCTTTGATATGTGAAGGGTAACAGATGACTCCACCTCTTCAGAGACAGGAAGAGGGAACAGGATAGTTATCAGCAACTATTCAAAGAAAAAGACTTTTATAAATAGTACTGATACAAAACATCAGTCACATCGTGTAACGTACTTCAACTTGTTTACTGCTGAAACAAAGCTGCAGCTGTAAATGCAAAGATTTTTTGGAACTTTCTGCTTTATGCAAACATCACATCATAGTAGATAGTGTAGATGGAAGGTTTTGAAAACATCTCTATAAAGTTACTTTATTGATTGACTTGAATCTATTTCTGTGTATATGCTTTTTATTTGTTTCTTTTTGATCAGATGATCTGCATGTTCTGCAGAGTCCATTGAAGACTGAAGAATTTCATACTGTCTCTCTCAAAAATCTGCAGAAAGAAAGATTCTGCAGGAAATGTAGGAAATCCGGAGTACTTCCATGAAACTACTGGTTTAAATGAAGCTAACCGGACTTTCTGGCAAAGGAGTAATGTAGTTATCTCAACACAAATATATTAGAGATAAACATATCAGTCACTGAGGTGGTCACAACCACTGTTGGCTTCAGAATAGCAAATTTTCATATGTACTTAGTTTTTGAAGTGCAAAGATGAGCAGTATAATCCTAAAGTTTAATATTTTATGGAAAAGACTAACTCAAAAGCACAGGGATATTCCAAAGGATATTGCTAAGATGTAGCATAAAGGATGATGTCTGGGTGGGAGAACTGTCATGAGGCTATAACATGGTAATAAATAACACAGATGATAATAACTTCTATGTATTTTATGGATGACTTTTTGAGGCACTCAAAGTTCTAGTCAAAAACAATAAAATACAAACAAATAAAACTGAAAAAAAAAGTAGAAGAATTAAACCCAGCATATATATGGTTTAAATCAAATGTCAAAAGTGTACTACTGTTTCCTAGAGCGACAATGAAGAGATATGAAGTTCTTTTTCCATGTGCATGCTCATGTTGCCAGCCTCATGACTTTTTGGTAGATTTTTGGTGAGCAGAAGGAAAACCTTGTTTGGGAGAGATGAATGAATTACCATCCTACAGATATGTGTAGAAATGTCTGCAGCTCACTCTGTTCTGCTGGAACAGGAACTTCATGATCTTCTCTTTGTCTTCTAGGAGATCTTTTTCCAAACAATGCTCCAATAATAGATAGGAAGGGCAATGATAGCTATTTTCTGAAGAAATACTCTAAAAAATGCTGGGTGTGGGGCATACTAGAGGTCTGGGGCAAGTTTGTGAGACTGGCCATGTAGTAGTAAGAAATATGGGAGAGAAATATGCAATTTGCTTTTATAAGGAAAATGAAGTCAAGGCAAGACAAGAAAGATGTAAGTCTGTGAGCCTGATTCCTTACGGATTTTCATCCCTTGTTTTTTTGGTGTCTAAAGAAGAGTTGCTTCTAGCTGAAGTTTGTCCCATGATGGGGCCATTTGCAAGAGCTCCTGTGAGAGTTTTCTGATGATGGATGAGGTATACTTCATGCTTCTTGTCAGGGCATCTATGGAAGATGTATTTATGCACACACAGAGCCTGTCTGAACAATCCTTTTTTTCCGTGGTAAGTACAATTAAGGACCATCCTACACTCTTATATGTTCCAAGTATTTTTCAAAAGGGTGTAAAAACTTAGGTCATTTCTATCAGTGTACTAAGCATCCATGTTAAATATTTGTTTTTAAGGAAATAAAAAAAATCATTTGCCCAATAAAGTGTTAATATTCACAATTATTTTCATTTAAAAAGAAAAGGAAAAGTAACACTTCCATGAAAGCACTCCCCAACTTGCATTTTTGGATGAAGGTTGTTGTTAGGGTGGCATGAATAAGTTAACTTCTCTTGACTTACTAAAGAGAGTTATGCTGCAAAGCATTTTGATTGTCCATAAAATGAAATTACTCAAAAAATAAACGTGTGTGAAAGGAAGCATCTCTAGAATTGGAGTTTTGTGGAATTTGACTGCAAGTGGAAGCAAACTGAAATACTTGCTAGAAGGGATGGCTGCCTCAGTGGGCTGAGTTGTAGGATAAGTGTGGGACATAGCTCTTTCCCACAACCCATTTGCAACCTGTCACCCTCTCGCAGGTGATGGGAGCGGGGACTCACTGGCTTCTGAGCCCACCCTGGGCTTCACAAGGACTATGCCAGCTACTGATGCTCTTCAACTGCTGCTGCCCAACTCCACATGGACACGACCACCACAAAACTAGAATCATTCCTGACTGTCTTGGATCTTGCCTTGTTTTACTTTAGACTTTAAGATGCAAAGCCATATTGTCTTCTCTGGTCACAGAAGTGTTTAAACTCTACTGAGGTATGTAAAAACTTCTTTCTGCTCAGGCTGACATGTCAAAACTACCTC
Organism: Psophia crepitans; assembly: GCA_013399095.1. Taxonomy (NCBI): domain Eukaryota; kingdom Metazoa; phylum Chordata; class Aves; order Gruiformes; family Psophiidae; genus Psophia; species Psophia crepitans. Next base: position 208,800 of record VWZZ01005325.1, on the reverse strand, counting down.
ATTTTCATAAATGTCTAGTACAACTAAATGTTGAAAGGTCTTTCTTTCACTTGATCCCAATAATACTTAATACCTAAGAAAAACAGCTCAAATAGTAGCAGAATTTTACAATAGTAATCACTTGCTCATGGCTTTCCTCTAATCTCTCATCGCTATAAGACATTGATTCTTATCCTTGGTGTAACCTTATTGATTGGTGACATTATGAGGATGTGAGCCATGTGAACTTTGTAACTAATCACACTTTTTCTTTAGAAACAGGTTTGGGTTTTTTTGGAAAAAAAAAAAAAAAAGGTAGTTCTCCATAGTCCGACTTTTCTTCGCATTGTCATTTCCAAAAGTTTGTTTTTCTTCATTAAAAAAGCGTGAAGAATTTCCTCTAATTAGTTTCTAATGGCAAACAACATCTTGACCTCATTTGTCAGAAAATGCAGAGCTGAACTTTATTATTTAACAAGGGAATACCACACATGTATGATTAATGTATGGCACTTTCCATGACCCTGGTTGACTCCCTTTGTGAATATTTAATGTATTTAACATTGTGTTTTCAATCTCAGATGACATAAAAGTCAAGAGCTCATAGCGTACAGTGCTTCATCTTATCAGGTGTGCAATAATAAATGAAAAACAGAGCTTTGAGAAATTTTTATAATAATTACAAAAAATAAAATACAATCAATGACTATAGAGAAAAAAAGCATGTATTCCATTTCTCTCTGTTCATCTTAAATCTAAACAGAAATGTCCTGAGGCAAAGGGAAGGTAGGGATGCAGAGAGATGTGCATGTAAGAAAGCTGGCGGGGTATCCAGACTTCAGACTGGGAAGCAAAGGCGCAGTAAGAGAATGCTTTGAGGAGAGCACACCAAAATCCCATTGGCTGGCAGACTGGGTTGCCCTATTGCATCAGCACTAATAAATGGGTCGACCTGACCAAGCCCATGTCATTTACACCCTCAAATCTATTACTAATTTTTATGCATATAGAGAATAGGGGTCAGCTTCTGCAGAACATAAAACCGTTGATGGAACAACTTGGTTACCCTAAGATCCAAATACATACTCCTTTGTCTTCTACAACATACACCATTCTGCAGGAGGGTGATATCACTTCATAGTCTTCACCTTTGTGCCCCTCGTCCTTCTTGGAACAATGCCATGCACGGTAGTCAGACAAAACTCCCATTGAAAGCACTGGAATTTTGCTTGAGTGCAACATTAGGAACCAGCTCTTGTTTTGTCTCAAGGACAAAAGGACAAGGGGGATTCTCGCTGTTTTTTATTTAACCTCGGGCCACATTGTAATGCTCAGAACTATCCATGTTCTTCTCTAAGCTGCAGGGAGATTACGCAGTCTGTATATCTTTTTTGAAGGTTCAGTCTTTTCTCTGTGTGCTATCCAAATGGCTTTAGGAACAAATAAATAATAAGGCCAGTGTACATTTTGTATGTGTCCACATTGTAACTTTAGATTTTCTTTGAGATTTTCTTATTCTGCTCCCTTTGTTCACTTGAGTGGATCACATCTTCATACAGTACGATTTTATTCCATCTTAATTCATCCTGGCTCAAATATGTGAGCTCACAATACTCAAACTCAGGTATGGCTGAAGACTACCCTATGACACTATGTCAGTGTAATTTGCTGCTAATCCGTAATTTGTGGCTGCATCAGTATAATTTGTCACTTTGTGGTAATATAAATTGACCCAAAGTTAGAAATAAATGATATGTATACACAGTGATGCTAAAATATTAGATATATTATTCCTTTGCTTATTTTTATTTTCTAATTTTGGTTACAACATAGTAGAAACCAACACATCGATAAGTGGAATTGTGATTTTGTAGGTGTCAATGAGAAAATTCTAATTGATTATAGTAAGGACAGATCTTTTCTGTATATGCAAATTTAATAAGAATATGTGTTTGTGACAGTAAGGTTATTTGTCCACACATGTGTCTACTTTATGTTTCTCTTTTTATCCTTTGTAATTTCTTTCAGATACTACTCTTTTTAAGACTAAGTATCTTCCCAAAATGGAGGTTTATTTAAATTAAGAACAATAGAAACACATAGATCAGAAAAAATAATATACTAAAATAATAAGCCTAATGGTTTGAGAAGGCCACATAATAGTCACAGATTTTGTTAATGGTCATGTTAACAATGTGGTATGCTCGTAGCATGACACATCCTTAATATCAGAGAAGAAAAACTAGCTGCACGCATACACGGCGAAATGTGAATGTGCTGTTGCAGAGTCATTTTCAGCAGCAGTTTGTTACATTTCCACACTTGATTTTGCGTATGAATCGTGTTCTGTGTTTTGAGGTGTGAAATGTGAATTACAGATGCACTGAGAGACTGAACGATCAGTGAGCAAGTTCTGTGCAACCGAATCCTCACAGCCTTCAGCTGGATTCAGGGGAGAGGATCCCTGGAGAGCAGCATGGAAAACTGGGGTTAGGTAACCTGGACAACTTTTACTTCCAAATGTTCTTTTTTGGGGACCATGATCCTATAAGCACTAGTTCTGGGCAGATATAATAAATCCCTTTTTTTTTTTTTTGAGAAACAGTGACAATAGCTGACTTTGAGGTGATAGTGGCACCTATGTTTTTTAAGTCAGTCTTTGGAAACTGATGCCTTTCACTCTATCTACACTCACCACCCAGAGCTACTCCCAAAAGTTATTCTTAGCTGAACACAGTGGCTGTTTATAGGCAGCGACACCACTGCCTCAGAGCTTGCTATTGGAACACAGTTTGTGTCATATGCTGAACTGCACAGTATAAACTGACAGTAAAGCAGCTGCTCCCATGTAGACCCAGCATCTAACAGAGATATCACGATAGCAGAAACGAGTGGCCCAGAGAATTCCGATTTTGCAAGACTCCTTAGACCATCTTGAGTTTAAATGGTTGTAAATCAGCTTTGTGCTACACTGCAGGAGGAATAACTCCCCAGACACCTTCTTCTGAAATAATCTTTTTTAATGTTAGGACCATGTCAGTTGGCAATTTTTGTTGTAAATGTGAAGAGGAATATACCTGGTCTCTTCCATTGTACTGCTAGGTCAAACTTCAGCTTAGGCCAAGTCTTCCTGTGTGATTAATAGGCACTACAGTGATAGATATACTCAGATGGTACCCCTGAAGCAATAGAGTGACAATAGTATGCTGTTAAAGACACATTGCTCCAGAGTATTAAATGACTAACACTTGACACAATATATATTCACTTGTCGTTTATCATTCCTGAAATGTTTCAGGAAATACCTTGGCATTCAAGCATCTTGCAAGAGATTAGTATTTTTAAGAGTTTTCTCACTGAAAGTGATTAATTCCTGTTTATGCCTTTGGTTCCAGCTCTCTGGAGGTCATTGCATGGGCTACACAAGACCTTGAGTATGTGAAGAGCTTCAAGTTGCCTTTTCTCTCCCACAATTTTATATTAGCTCTGATGGGAGGGTTTTTAGATACAGACTCCGCTGATACTAATTAATGAGCTCAGTGGCACTCTGTCACTCCACTCTACAATATCACTTTAATATGATGTTGTCTTCATAACACCAATACTAAAGCAACTGAGAACTTCTTGAGGCTAATAGAGTTTTTGCTTATTGCCTTGAAGTATTGCCAGAGGGACTAATAAAATGTTATGAACATGTCTCATGCTGTTAGTCTGTCTACTTAATGTGGCCTCGGTCATACTCCTGTTTACACTTTTTCTGTACACAAACAAGATCAGCAATACAGTATAGCCTTTCCTATCCCTCCTTGCCTAGCTTTTCTTTCCTTTAAAGATGGTGCTGAGACCTTTGAGGGCCTCTGCTCTTTGTGTTTGAGGGCTGTTGTGCAAGGATAGCTTGCTTGTGAAGTGTGAGTTTGAAGTTTCTTCCTGACTTGTGCCCAAATGGCATCACTTAGATAACGAGCAACCATTTGAGCTGATATGATCACAGGACATGGCTGTTTGTCGTTTGCTACAGAACTAGTTTACTAGTTTTCTTTTACTTTTCTATTACAGTGCCCAAACTTTTACCTCATCCTTTTTTACCTACAGAGAGCAGCTGATTCCTTACCATATTATTTCTCCTTTGTCTTGGTTGAATGTCAGTATTTCAAATGATCAAGACTTCTCTAAACACTCATGTCCACAGTACAGTAGTACTAGCTACAGAGGGTCTGTTCTGGAAGGGAGAAGAAGATGGAAGTGCAAAATAGAGAGCAAAATGTGCAGAGATCGGTTTTCCGAAAAGCTGCTCAGAGATTCATATCCCTGGGCTTTTAAGTATCTTCTGTCACTTCATGCAACTTTGGATTTTGCATTCTTTCATAGTGTTATCGTGAAACTGCAGTGTTTGATACCACTAAGACAGCAAAAAAAGGTTTGGAAGAATGCAAAATGAAGACTCGTTTCAATAGACGTGTCTCACTGTATAAATAGACTCAAGAGAATAATAGCACCAGCTGTGCTGGGATTCCTTAGTGGGATCTACTAGCATGACCATGATGGATTATAACCTGGGTGTTGTAACACTGTGTATGACAGCCACTTGGCATAGGATTTAGGATATCTGCTGTGAGTAAAATAATTTGATTGCTGTGAAGTTTATGCATAACATGAAAGCAAAACTTTCTTATCAGAGGTGTGGTATTTGTTAATATGCTAATCACTGCTGGATTTTCAAACACAAGAGTGACAAGGGTTGTATAATTAACATGTTAAGATAATTCACAGCCACTTCCATTTTACCAGAGCATTACAGTCCTGTGAGCTGAAGAGATGCCTGTATAGACTGTCACATGTCATTACTGGATATTCGGAAGAAAATAATTGCATCTGGAGAGAGAGACAGTTTTACAAAGAATGGTTGATTTTGTCTACCAATATTTTAAAAGAACAGTTTATTTGAATGTAATCGTGTGAGTTCTTAATCTTTCTTAGTTTTTCAACTGCATATAAAAGCAAGGTCAGAATCTCCAGTCCAAATGACATTTGTATTTAATTTCATTTGCATAAAATACACTAATTGTAGCTGCTCATATTTTTGCTGAGGAACCTCGGTGTTATTTTGGAGTTTAGAACCAAAATCAAAGTTTCATTTGTGGTTTTAATGTGAGCATGCTCAAACCTCTTCTCTGAAAATCATTGTTCTGGTACAATGTCACATACGTAACGTAACATCTTAACATGATGCAATACTGGGTGCACGCTGTCATATTTATGATCAAGTGTAATATAAACACTGTTAAGTAAATCTAATAGAAACACTGAATAGTGGAAAGAATGAAAATACCTCAGGGTATTTTTTAATCATAGCAGAATTGTTGTTGTCCTGTTCTGACTCTAGCAGTTAACCAAATGTTGCACATCTTCAGGTTAGTTCTGTTAAAAGCTAAAATTGTGAGTGAAACTAGACCCCACTGGTGGAGTTATATTTGCACTGAATGCACGTTTTTCTGCTTCTCCAACTGCAGGACATCACAGCATGTCGCTTCTTGGCACATGGTCTCGCAGTCCTGTAAGACCACATTCAGGTGGTGCCTTCAGGATATTCCCACAGCCCAGTCCCTTTCCGTCTTCTGGGTTGGCTTTTATACTCTTTTTCCCTTTATTTCACAGACAGTTGAACATACATAAAAGTAGTTGCAGCAAAAGATCTGCTCTCATGTTGTCTTCCTTTTGGGCAGCAGTCCATTCCTGTTTCTTGGGGAATGCATGTGGTTTTTTAGCCATGGTTTGGCCAAAAGGAATTTCAATAAGTTCTCACATTTAATCCTAAAAAGTATGGCAGGTTTTCCAACTGTTGTCAACATATTTTAAGTCAAAACATAGCAGTACTAAACTTGCTTTCTTAAAGGACTGATCTAACAGTTCTTAGACAGATGAGTAACTCTTCCAAAATACCAGTCTGACTCATTGCTTTCTACCCACACAAATCCCATTCTAGTTTCATTTGGCTTAGTGGCATTTTTCACTTCCTGTCCTAAACTCTCAGATAGTCTTTCCATGGGCTGTAAACAGTGTCAGGGTTCCCACCTAAGAACCTGCTGTGGTGGGTCATGTTTAGAGGCAGTTTAAGCAGAGTGTGTTGGAAGGCTTTGCAGCGTCAGAGGCAAGGTAGATTCCAGGCTGGGGAGTCAAATTAACTTCAAAATCTTTCAAGACTTTTTTTACAGGAAACGCTAAAATAGGGCTGCCACTCATCAAGAACAATTGGTCATCACCACTCAAAAGCATATTTCCCTGTTACTTTTACAATACAATCAAGACAGATATTTCATCCCCTTCCCCATTTGGTTACAGCAACTTTTTCTCTCTCTCTTTGTGCTTTGTTGCCTGGAAAACACTCCTCTCCCTGGACCACTGTCACAGGCCACTAGTCTGTGACAAAGCTCAGTCTCAATCTCCCGCAAAGTTGAAAAAGGAAAAGTCACAAAAGAACCCTTTTTTCTTCCTCTTGAGCTTTGCCTTTTTCCTCACCCGGGCTGCAACAGGGACAGCGCGCAGCACGGGGATAGCTTGCAGCAGATGAACGAGGGAGGCATGTCAGAGGAGAGAAGCCAGCGGCAAAGCCCCCGCCCGTGATGCAGAGGCTGTGTGTCTCACAGCAGAGATGCTGTGTCTGTCGCATTTGCCTTTGCCTGCATTGCTGCCGGTTCTTCCATTACCTGCTCTGTTTTTAATGTGACCCACATACTTTCTGAAAAGTGCCGAGCATTTAGTTTTCCTCCTTCACACTTATGCGATTGATCCTTTCACTAAACAGCCATGTAAACAAGGCCTGAGAATCCAACTATTTTGGGACAATTAATTCAAATAGAAGTAGTATTTTGGTTCTTTTTTTTTTAGAAATACATGTATCAACTGAAATTGCGTTTACTGGAATAGTTAACTGAATATTACAGAATTTTATACAGGTATTTTCAGTGGACTGACAGCTCAAAAGTTCACTGATGCCATCATCAGAGCTTAAAGATACCAAAAGCTAATTCATTACTACTAATGACATAACCTGAACTCCACAGGACACTGTGATAGAGTAGAAAATCCACCTGAGAATCTGAGGATTCCTCAGAGTGGATTGCTTAGTGATTGATAGCTTCACTTGGCATACTTAGATTGCTTAATGCCAATCCGTTGATTCAGAATTTCACTGCAGTGAAGACACAGTCTAGACCAAGTTGGGTTTGACATTGACAAACCCAAAGAATCACAGGCTTCCAAGCATCCTCATCTCCTTTCCTTTTTCCTATGAAATATCTACTGAAGTTCTTCACACACAGAGGGAGATGGGATTGAATAGTTAAGGTTGGGTCCAACTGTGAATAAGAATGCTTCAAAGCTTAGATATCTCTATAGTTTTGTTGTGCAAGTAGGTTTGCTACACTTGCTGAGAACTACCTCTCTCCCAGGGTGCCTGATCAGTGATACCTGTCTCCTCTTTACATCCTACCAGGGTTTCCTGCTGAGCCTTGCTCTGTAACTTTATCTGGCAGACATTCACAGAAACCATCTTTCAACAGAAAATTATGTTTGTGTATTTGTCCTCCTTTTCTTAATATAGTAGTGTTGTGACTAGAGCACCCAACAAGGAAGTGGAAAACCAAGGTAAACTTCCTTCTCTTTTTGATGGTCAGTGCCAGAGTGGTATTGGCATGAATTTATGATAAGATAGAATACTTTCTTCAGTCATTTACTCCTGTTTGTCTCTGACTTCCATAGTCTTCATGACCAATCATCTTTAGACTTCTGGACTATGAGACCTCAGTGCATCTAAAGGACCCAGTGCTGAAGATATTCAAGCTGACATCACCTTCCTGTAAAGGCATTTTGTTGTTATCAGTAAGATAAGGATGATTTATTGCTTCATTCAAGGAAGGAGAGACAAGGGAAGAAGTCTGTTTCCCTCCTGAAGACAGAATGGGAGAGAGACTAATTTTATTCCAACAGATATATTTGACTGGGATAAGCTGGGGTCTTGAGCTCTATTCCTCATATCAAGGACCTTCTCTAATGACTGTTTCATTCAAACATCAAGAACAGTAAGATGCAGACATAGAGTATATCTACCTTAAATTGTCTCTTGAATCAAGGTTTGATTATTTTTTTTCTAATATGATTATTAACAATCTGATTTCCTTATAAGACACCACCATTCAAAACTCTAAATGAGATATCTATCTATATCATCCATGTCTTGCAAGTTAGATTATGTTTAGGAGTCTTAAATGTGATTAGTTGTCTAGTTGTTCTTTGTATGCATTTCCTTCTGTGCTACAGTTGTGTGCAGGAAAATATGATCACAATGCACTTATAATCTTAATTTAAGCAAAGCAGTATGTTTTTTGGTTAAGTTCTGTTATTACTTAGCTTTGCATGGTGGAGAATGTGACTTCACTAAGTTTTTTTTTCCTTCGTAGTTTACACAGTTAGCTGAAGTCAATCCTGGAGTAACTCCATAAAATCTAATGAAATTAACTTCGGCATTGGTTTGGCCCTGTGTGTTTCTGTTTTGAAGTGATAAATTGTCCATAAGAAGCATAATCTTTTACTTTGCATGTGGTTAATTTCAGAAGAATGGCAACAATAATTCCTGAGGCTCAACATCCTTGAAAGTATATTTGTGGGTCATGCTGAGAATGAAAAATATAATGTATACATAGCATCAAAGGCACCAACATAAAGCTATAGTTTAAAAAGTCAGCATTCCTGTGGTATTAAAAGGAATTCATCTGAGGAAAATGGCAGAAATCATTCCTCCAAGAGGAGCAACACAGAGCAAATGTATGCATGTTAAAATGTCTAAATGTTTTACTATTGTCTATAATTGAATTAGGTTCCAAGTGAATGAAGGGAAAATAAGACTCCGAAAAAGAGAAAACAGTTGTACTAGTCGATGAGAGGTCAAAGAGGGAATGTGACAAACTGATGACCTGTGGCTCTCCTTCACCTGAAAATAAGGGGATGCTGGTAATGTTCAAATGAAGCTATCAAAGAAATTTTTCTTCAGAATAACATCCAGGGCATTTTCACACATACAGATCATAGAACCATAGAATATCTCAAGGTGGAAGGGGCCCATAAGAATCAAAGTTCAACTCCTTGCTTTTCGCAGGATCACCTAAAACTAAACCATATGACTAACAGCGTCGTCCAGACACTCCTTGAACTCTGACAGACTTGGTGCCATGACCACCTCCCTGGGGAGCCTGTTCCAGTGATTGGCCATCCTGATGTATACCCTGACCACAAGGATATACATATACATCTTTGGCAGGGAATTATCTTTCCTATTTGTGAGAGGAGTGACTAAATCAATAGTTTATTAAAAAGACACGAACAGCCTCACTTCACATTGATTCCTTACGTGGTTTTCTGACCATGCCAGGAAACTGTGCGGAAATCAAGACATGCAATGACATTCCTAATGGCTAGATTCAGTTCAGAATTAAAATGCTTTAGTGAGTGCTTCTATTTACTGAGTGAGCCATGAATTACAACTCTGTTCCCTACACACTTTCAAACCAAAGAACTAAGGCACAGAGCTGTTAGGCTTCTATCTCTCCTATTGACCTAGTACAATATGGGTCCTAGAACTTAGATACTGTGATAAACTCATATTGAAATTACTCTGTTCCTGTGATAGCATTGGTCCACAAATTGTTCTTCAAAATCCATGGAAAGAGTAGCAAACCTAATCGTGATAGCCCTCTAGACAATGGCTAGCGTATTTCCCAGGAGGTGCAACACCTGGGTTTCTGTCCTTCGTCCAAAATGCACTTACTGAAAATCAAAAACCAACAGATGATATAAGAGCAAAGTTTCCTACAGCTTGAAGGCTAAGGTACTTTCCCAAGAAGAAAAGTTAATGAACAAAAACCAAATGTCACTACTATCTTCTACAGTGTTTTTCTGAGTGGAGGCTTTCAATCTTTTTGACTGAAATGCAGTGCACTAGCTTAGTTGGAAAGCTTGAATAAAACATTTATTACAGAAATAAACTTTCCTTTATTTTTTTTCCAAAATGTATTATTTTTTGATTTAGTTTTCCCAAGATCAATGAGTTTAAAATCTGTTCTTCACAAGTTTCCATTCCAGACAAAATCATTCAGTCACAGAATAATTTAGGTCATAAGTAATCTCTGGGGGTCATCTAGACTAAACTCTCACTCAAAGCAGGACTAACTTCAAAGTATATCAGGGTGTGGGGGCCTTGTATCAGAGCCTTATCTAGTCAAGTTTTTAAAATCTTCAAGAAGAGAATTTTGCCTTAATTGTTCTTAGAAAAGACTATTGGCTCCTGATTCCTTTATTCAAATAATTTGGGCTGATACCTGGTAAAAACCTGTAATGATAAGACAGTCTGACTTAAATGTTAGCCATCAAGGACAATTTAACTTGAAAAGGCTTGGGTCTCTGTACAACGAAGGAACAAGATGTGCCCGCTGCCTTGTGTTTCAGGATAGTAACCTACACTAGCTGCTCTGGGCCATCCTCTGAAGGACGGTCCCTCCGTGATCTGAAAGAAATTTCCTAGGTTTGGGTTTTCCTTTGATCTTCCATATTTGCAGACTGTTCTTCAAACCAAGCTTGCAGGAAACTTCCTGTTTCATTATTTTGAGGTGTTTTGATTGTATTCATCCTTGTACAGAAGTGCTTGTATGACTTCACCACATGGGTTCATTTTATGCTTACTGTGTAAATTAAGACTTGTTTTGATTTTGAGCCAGGCAAGTCACCATTTATTTGTGTGACACTATATATTTGTATGTGCTTCCAGAAGTTACATTGTAATCAGTTCCACTATTTATTTTGAAATTCATTCTTCATTCATTTATTTGTGTCACCAAGAAAACAAAACAAAACAAAACAAAAAATAAACAAACTTTTATAGACTTCTGTGAACATTTACCAAGAGAATTAAGTAAGACAGAGATTTGTCTCTGCCTCACAATCAGAGCTTTATACTCTAGTTCCTTTCTTGAACAGATTCTGGTTTTGATCTCTGCTATTTCTGCAGAAAATTGTATGGACTCTGCAAGACATTTGCTTTCTTTACAAGGCATGATACCTCACAGCCTGACGCCCTTGTGTTGTGACTGTCACCAGAATTGTTGCATTTACTGTTGCTGTCTCTATAGTTTATTTAACCTTGCATTCAACCTTTCTGACTGCATCCACTTTGTATCAGACATATCTCAGTCGTTCAATTATTTGCAAGCATTTTGATTTCCAGTTCCATTTCACTAAGCCTGAAAACATTTACTCATTTTTCTGAAAAGTCAGGTCAATTTTGCTCACTGACATTCCCTTTGACATTGCTGTTCCCAAGAACATTGTTCCCAAGAACAAAGAAAATTGCTGTTCTTTGTCAATCACTGCATTCATACTACTTATTTTAATTGGTTAGGTTTGTAATGTAATGGTCAACCACATCAGCTGCCTGGTTTTTGCATTTGAAGATGTGTCTTTCCTTTCTGATCAGCTATTTCTCATCTTTCCTGGTACCATGTACTCTAGATGTGAAATGTCTCTCAAGATTTGCTGTTATCTTTTTGGCAAAGGGAATATTTCTTCAATTTTCTTGCAGTTCCTGTTTTGATTTTTCCCTGATTGCTGCTTAAATCGGTCAAGAGGCCTAAACTGCAGGAATAATTTTTCTAGAGATTCTTAGTTGTGTCGATCATGTTAACTCTGAACCTCACCCTAAAGACACTGAAACTTTCATCTATGTCCGATATTTGATTTCTCATAGATTTCATGTAAATTCTTTTTAAGTTGTCTTCCCATAATACTTTAATTTTAAATGCATTCCTTCTATTCCTTCTAATTCTGTGTATTTCTCTTCTACTCTGTGTCCAGTTCTCAAGTCTCCATAGAATAATGTATTTTTATTACCTTTGAATATCTATTGCTTGGTCTTTCTCAGAGCATGGCTCCTTTTTGATGATAGAGCAGATCTAACAGCTGACTGTCAACAAACCCCAAAATTTCTCTTTACCTTCTCTTGACTGTTTGTGCCAGTTTTTTCTTGTTTAATTACTTGATTAATGAATTGAGTTGATTAAATTTATTTTTTTCCCAGGTTAGTTTTCTTTCACCTTAGTGATTTGAATTGACTTGCTTAAGTACCAGATGAATGCTGGATCCAGGAGAAAGGAAGTGGTAGGAGGTAGAAGATGGTGTCAAATGCAAGATTCTGCCTCTGTGGTGGTGTTGAATTATTGGGACTGATCAAATATGCTCATAGTTTTTTTTAAGCTAGGCCCCCTCCCTAGCAAAATATAAAAATATGATTTTCCTGCTGTTTCCTGTGCCTTAATTTCTTGCTTCATAAAATTTGTTATTACCTATTATTTAAGATTTCTTGATATTCATGGTCATAATGTGTTCATATCTATGATGACCATTTTATAGATCTTCAAATTTTATTTAACTCTGTGCATTTGATTTTATACACATTGACTGATTTTTCTTTATAGTTGTTAACACAGTGTTAACGAGCTTTATTAAGTCTACAGTAGATTATCAAAGGTCAGATTTTGTAGATTACAGGTATTTGATATTTGATTACCCTCTTCTCTTTGGAGCTTTTCCAAATCTCCCTTTCCTCCTGTGATTTAGTTTCACAAGTTAGGTTATTCCTTCCCTTCCATAAATATTCAAGGGGAGCACTAACCATTCTTGACATGTTATTATTCCTGAATATTTTTACTATTTTCCATTTTTCATTGTCTGTCTTCCACAGATAAATCCTCTCTCTGAAGACTGATTGTGATTTAATTTGTTTATGTTTTCATTATGTGACTTCATAACTATAATTGAAGAAACAAAAAGCTTTATTTTTATCCTTTCTTGCTCAGTTTTCCCCACATAGTTGTCTTTTCAATGATTAAACATTATATCTCCTCCACCATCACATACAAATACTTTTTTTTCTGTTTCAAAAATCCTTTGGCTATTTTTTTAAAATCATGTCTCTAAACAGAAGATGGACTTAATCCTGAAGGCAACCAGTCTTCGATGCATATTCACGCTGGGTCATTTTCCTATCATACTGATCACATCGTATTGTGAGTGATATTTATAGTCTTTTTGTCAGCTCTTCTTAACTAATCTCTGATAGTCTTTCTCTGTTAGCATTCTCTGTGGTTTTAACACAATCTTTTAAAGTTTCAAGGTTGTTAATCTGCTACACCAACCTTTATTCTGGTTATCTTTGATATCCTGTGTTATAACTGAGTCATGTCTCTCTTGTGTGGGTCTTTCATGTTGCAAGTCTTGTTTTCTCACACTTTTTTATTTGCTTTTATGAAAGAGTGACCGATGTCACAATTAGCTTTCAAGAGTCAGACGTTACTCCTGTCTCTTGAATCAATAAATATACAGGGCTGATCATGATACTTGATTTTTTTTTTCTTTAGTGACTTTGTTTAGTATTTTCAGATCTCCAGTGAGTTTATTAAATTCAGCTTCTGATCAATAAAATGTGCTTCCAGGAAAACCTGGAAATGTTACAGTCATCTCTACCACTCTCCACCACGTTCTTCTCTCATAAGACTCTCAAAGAGATTTTTCCCCACAATTGTTCTCTGAAGGCATTCAGTTTTCTTAGGCACCATGCAACACAGCTATGATGAAAAGGGCTATTGCTAGGCGACAGTTCTGTGTTTCTTGGCCATGCTCACCTGACATGAGCCAGTAAGATTACCAAATCTCATATTCCCTCATCATATGACAGGAGTCAGTATCCGCTTGAAACAAATGACTCCAAGCTGAATGTAGCTCTTGGCAGCATTTTATTTTGTAAGTGGAAAACCATTCTTTTTTCTTTTGTTATTCATTGTAGTAACATAGAAGATTATTTTTTTCCTTTTGTCATCCATTGAAGTTTTTTGGAAGCCATTGCAATTTAGTATTAATTAATATCCACTTAAAGCAATGTGTTGACAATAACTTTCCAAAATTGTGAATTTGACATTTAGCAGCATCATTTAAGAGAGCAAGAGGAGCTTTCCAAACTACAGTTGAAAGTAAATTAACTGTGATATAAATGTTTATAACTTTAGTCACTTATTGAGTGGCTAAGGAAGCTTTTGTTACGGCTGGAGACTTCCACACGGATGACATGAGATATTTCCTCCCCCGTTACCTTGCCAGACATTATGTTTTGCCTCAAGTATTTCTACTTAAAATGCTCATTATTTTAGCTTGCACAGTTTGAACCAAAATTCTACGTACCAAGGCCAGCGTGCTCTAGTGATTTCTTTTTTTCTTTCAAATCCTTTGACAATAGGCTACAGCTTAATTCATAGCCCACTGTGAAGGGATCCAAAGCAAGAGGTTTGGGGAGACTGGAGTTCATATGCAAATACCAGGTATCTGCCTCCATCAGACCTCCATTTACTAAGTCAAAACTGTTACCGTAACAGCTGTCATACCCTTAATTTACACATTTACCCAAAGGATGAATCTTAGCCATCAAGTTAGTTTTTAATACAGTCACAGAGAACCCTCTAGTCTATTTGGTGAAGAATCTCTTGAAATGGCATTTTTCTGAGCTATGAAGAGCTCTAAAGTTCCTTGAGAGAGTTAGATCTGTAAAGAAGGGATTTAATCCTTTCTACTGACTGAGGGACTGGTCTTTTCCTAACACATTCCAGGGAGAGGAGTGTGCATCAGATGTTTGTCCTTTTACACCCCCATCAGTATTGGAAGAGGTATGAGGCAATAATTGCTCTATTAATGCATTCCCTGATGCCAGTAAACAAGAGAAGGGTCCACAGTTACACTAAGTGATTGAGTGGGAAACTGCCAACACTTGTTTGATGAAATCCGTAAGGTCATTGTTGAGGCAATGTATCTTGTACAGATGAACAGTCATGAGCTTCAGTGTGGAAAGTAGATGATGTGTTCCACCCTTCATAGAGGGCCTAGTTAAAAAACTAGTTAAATTAACCTCCTTGTCATTTCATTTTGGGCAATAAAAAGTGGAGGAATGTTACATTTACTAAATGACCAGGAGATGAACTCTAAAGTTTCCCTGTGCATTACAAATGTTTGGAGTTTCTACTTTTCTTCTTTTTAAGAAGACCACATATATGATATTGCTGTGATCACGATGATCTTTCAGCTTGCAAGATGTATCTTTTCATCAGCACCTGAGCACTGCTAAATGCGTTATTGGTATACACATTTATGCAAGTCCAACCTGTATTTTAAATAAAGCCTGAATAAAAGCTTTGCACAGGTAGTTATTTAGCTCTCCTTCCTTCCTTCCTTCCTTCCTTCCTTCCTTCCTTCCTTCCTTCCTTCCTTCCTCCCTTCCTTCCTT
>VWZZ01005325.1:175561-193328 GCA_013399095.1 Psophia crepitans | reverse complement strand
TCCTTCCTCTCTCCCTCCCGCCCTGCCCTGTCCTGCCCTGCCCTGCCCTGACTCATTTCAAAACATTTTCCAATATGTAAATAAAAAAATTAGTTAAAAAGGGGATTTTTTTTTTTATCAGCCTTTTCTGCAGCTCTCCTTCAGTCAACATCCACTCCACCCTGCTCAGAGAAGGGAGTGTGACAGAAGTGTGTCAGGTACTTCAGATCCTCCGATATGTGGCAGAGTTAATTAGCTCTTCTCTGTGAATTGCCTGTTTGTCCAGGGGTAAGAAAATGACCCCTTATCGGGAACTTGTGGCCCTTCAGGAGTGGAATGTGCACATGGACTCTGCAGCAGGAGATTTATCTGGCAGTGTTACTTCCATGGAATGTTTCTTTTCTGTCTGTAAAGATGTTCCTCCCTCCCCACACCCTGCCATCCCCCTACTCAGTACATGTCTGCATAGTCCCCTGAGCCTGTGATTTACTGCCTTTTCTTTGGAAACAGGAAGGCTAAAGCTATTTGGAGGTATAAAATTATATTCGTGTCAGAGTTAGGAAATGAACTTTTTTTTCCAGCTTTTTTTTTTCCCCTCTGTTTTATGTGCAGATTTTCATATGCATGCTGTTACAGGTAATATGCCTTCAGAACATATATGATCAAAAGAAAATGATGATTCTGTGCTGGGGTATGTAATTCGGGTATCAAATGAAAATCACAACCCTCATGCTCCCTTTTGGTCCGGGTAAGTCTCCAAGCCTGCCTGGTTTCTGTGCCTGTCACTCCTTCCTTCCTAGCCAATAGACTTGGCTATTAAGGTATCAGTGGCATGAAAAGAATTTTATCAACACAATAGCAGATCTTTATATCTCTAGGGATATCTCTAAATGAGTCTTTTCTGGTGATCATTTGGCATAAACCTCATACGCAGAATGCTTCACCAGTGGTGAATTTGGCTGTCCCCTTTGAATGAAGTGGTGTTTGTTTGCTCTACAGAGACAATGCCTGATAGACAAATATTTCCGTTACTTGTCTATGTCAGATGGGTTATCAGAACTATTCAGGTATCATTGAATAATCAAGGAGAAGAATACTGAACGATTTAAGACAAGTTGCAGTGGAAATTAGAGAACAGATGAACTATATGTGATACATGTAATAAGTCAAATCCTTTTTTAATGCTTACAATCATTATTATTGCTAAGAGAAGTGAAGCTGTTAGAGAATATCGAGAGAGAAAGCTGTCCTTGAACCTGTCCTGGCATGTTTTCCTTTTTCTGTTTTGCTTTCTGTTACTTCCCTCTTGAAGAAATAAGTTGCATTGCTTGTGTATGATGAGCACATCTACCTCCAGCATTTACAAGTTATTTATATGTGCTGCTGTTCAACGGAATGGGCAATTGCCCAGTGTGCTTGCCTAATGCTAGCAGTGCTGTATGAACAAATGAGAGACTTCACTTTGGTTACAAACTGACATTTCAAATACGGTCCTTACATGTTTCATCTTGCTTTTTAGGCATCTATAAAGGCATGCACACAGGCAGCACTCATGGCATGTCTAAGACCTCACAAATGCATGCTATTCCTTGGTCTGTGCTGATTAGTTCTTCTACCCATGTCCTTGGCAGTGTTTCTCACAAGGGCTGTCAGGCAGCTTGCTCTGGTTACCAGCTTCATGTCAGACACCGTCCAAGGCATTGACCATCAGCTTTATAACAGACTTGCGCCTTGTATGAGAACTGAAATGCCTTCCCCAATAAAAACATGCATTGCTTTTCCGTGGTTTTTGTTGTTGTTGTTGTTGGTTTTTTTTTCTAGAAAAGCATAAATTGTTTTAACTGTTTAGTTCAATAAGCTCTAGTGACTCATCTGTCTTTGGATGCTGACCTTGTCACAGATTACTCCTGGCCTAGTTGTTAAGTTATTCCTAACACATTTCTAACCTCAATTGTCCATGTTAAAGTGTGGAATTTGGAGGGCAGGCACTTCATTGTCATACCTGGTCTATATAGAGGGCCACTGATTCTGAGGCTCTGAGTTATTGTCCCTCATCTTTCCTTTGCCCTCACACGCACTGACACGTCTTGACACTTGTCATGATTTAGCCCCAGTCGGCAACTAAGCACCACACAGACACTTGGTCACTCCTCTCCACCCATGAGATGGGGAGAATTGGAAGAAATAGGTAAAACTTGTTGGTTAGGATAAAGACGGTTTACTAAGACAGCAAAGGAAGAAGAAAATAACAACACCACTACTAATAAAAGAATATACAAACCAGGTGATACACAATGCAATTTGCTCACTGCCCAGAACCTGTTGCCCAGCCTATTCCTGAGCAGCAATTCCTCCTCCTCAACCAGTTCTCCTGCTATATACTGGGCAAGGTGTCATGCAGTATGGAATATCCCTTCAGCCTGTTTGGGTCAGCTGTCCTGGCTGTCCCCTCCCAGCTTCTTGTGAAAATTAACTCTACCCCAGCCAAAAACCAGGCCGACACAGTATGAGAGGTGTGACAAGGGAACATACCACAGGCATTGATCCAGAGTAGTTGTCTCAAGTGGAAATGTCTAGTATCCTGTTGTTGTCAGAGGAAAAAATTCACATCTGTCCAAAACTGTCCCAAATACACATCTAAAAGCTGAATATTTTTCATCAACATCTTGACCTAGTGTTACTATATGCTTATGCCAGTTTTACACAAGACAGAAAAAATATGATATGACAGTGACATGCAGCATTCGGTGTATCAGACATGTTGTACATGGGGTGAGAACTATTCAGCATGTATACCAAGAGGCTGAGGCTTCTGGGGAGCTTCAGATCCACTGGATGCTTCTTGTGGGGTCAATCACTGCACGCGCAGTAAATCCAGTGTAGGTGGGAGCTCCAGGGTCCCTCTGTATGCACTGAAGGCTGATGCATCAGTGTGCAGGGGATGCATCGAAAATCTCTGCTACATGGCCAGGAATCCCAGACAAACACAGCAAAATCTGCCTGGCAGGATTTCTAAACTTAAGAAAGAAAAAGGCAGGAAAATCTAGAGACATAGTACTCCTTGTACTCAACAGAGCTACCCACCTCACCACGCAGGAGTACGCCTTTCTTATATTCTGTATGAATTTTGTTATTGGTCATTTTGAATCTCCCTTGGGTGAGGACCGTGTTTGTACATGAGACTAAACCCTGAGCCTGCATAATCTCTTGTAGTTCCACCAGCATCAGCAGGGAGCATGTTGGTTTACTTCTGCTCCTGATTTGGCCCCATTCCCTGGCTTTTTATTAACTGATTGTTCTTTTTTTTTTTTTTTTTTTTTAACAGTCACAGAATAGTAAATGATAATAATAGATTACTGCATGGATGGGTGTATCAGCATATGTTTGTGGGGGGATGTGAGAGACTGAACTGTGGGACGACCTCCCTGACATTCTCTAAAGCCTTTTTTTTTTTTTCCCAGGCTTTTTGGGAGGGCGTTTGTCTGAGGGGGAGGAATTCATTAGGTATGCTGAGGAAGAGATTTCTCATGTTTGCTTGCAGATCTTTATAACCTTCATGGAGTGGGATGCACAGTTCCCATAAATATGTGATAATGATCATTTGGAGTGTGAATGTTAATTTGTGTAATGGGTTCCCAAAATATGGGCCGTGTGCCTGCTGAGTATGTTTTATTTTAAAATAAATGTGCATACATAATACACACACAGACACATGCTGCCTGCATATGCATCCATAATTAAAAATCTAAAATTATAATTTGTTTTTGAAGGAGACAAAGCAACAGCTCCCACCGTACACTCGTCACCGTTGAGCAGGAGCCCAGCCGTCAGGATGGTTTTGCGAGCCGTGCCGGAGATCACAGTCCCACACGGACAGCTGCAGCTACAAAGCACCCCAGTGACCTAGATTCAGCTGTAGATTACTGTCTGCTTTGGCCCGTGCCTCCCAT
Organism: Psophia crepitans; assembly: GCA_013399095.1. Taxonomy (NCBI): domain Eukaryota; kingdom Metazoa; phylum Chordata; class Aves; order Gruiformes; family Psophiidae; genus Psophia; species Psophia crepitans. The sequence continues at coordinate 189,399 of VWZZ01005325.1, read as the reverse complement.
CGCTGCACCAGGAGTCTGATTTTGTTGCACAAGCTAACTTGCTTACTGCTCTGACCCATTTTACCATAGCAACCTGGTTTGCTGTACCAGAGGCTAGAAAAAGCACACAGGCGACTTTTTAAGGATTCCAAGATTAAGTTCACTCTCTGCTCTTTTTTTCCTCCAACTCCCTTTCCCCTCCCCCCCCGAATGTGCTTAGCAGACATGATGAAGAAGAGCTGACGCTTTCCAACAGCACTGGAAGCCAAGGAAAGATTTAGGCAAGGTATTACTTATGTACTTGTAATACAATGTTCGTCCTGATGAATGTTTTTCACTTATTTTTCTTTTCCTGGCAAAATTAGCCAGATGTTTCTCTTGCCCCAAATGTCTCATTCCTGATCTTTCCCTCATTCATCCCCAACCCCTTTCCCCAATATACTGCCCATTTTACTTTCATAAGTACATATTGTTATGTCCTATGCTTTTCATTTTCTGATAATCCATGAATAAGTGCAGTCAGATGTTCAGGAATAAAACTGCTGTCACTGTAGTATGTTAGCTGTTGTCCATAGATTTGTATGTTTACATCAGTGTATGTCTGTTAATCAGGAGGAGGTAGTTTAGAGGCAGCTCTTTTCAGACATTAATTTAGTCTTTCATAGACATGATTCTGACTGGGGGAAAAAAAAAAGAAAAGGATAACACAAAACACTATGGATAATGGCGGTAAGATGTGAGAAAATCATACTTGATTTTTCAAGACTTTGTCTTTTTTTCTACTATTGCTGAGGAAGCACTTCATGTTTGTTAAGCTTGGAGATGTGCATATAGATGTAAGCATACACAAAAATACACAAAATCACAAGAAAGTCAAAAGAAGACAAGGATTATGAAAGAAATTGGCTTTTCAGTCCATGTTTCACATATTTCTGAGATGCTTTTACAGTACCTGAGATTTTTGTTAGCCAGCCAAAGGAGCTTTGCTCAGCACCTCCCAAACCCAGTCATGACTGTTCCTGCCCTCGTGGGTGCCTGGAGAGGCACAGTCAAGCTTCCAGTCTGACAGGCATCAGAGGGGTATTTTATTTTACAAAATATTTTGAATCTGTTTTGCAACCCACACAGAGAGTCCCAGATATTCACAAGCCATGAAATTTTTGAGTTTGCTGGTGGCAGTGCTGCTCTGGGAGAGTAGTTTGGTTTAGGCTCATTTCTGCTATAGACAGATAGCTCTTGTTTGTGTTGGTTTATTTATCTTTAGCTTCTAGAAACTGGTAAGCATGTACATGTTTTGCTAATCAGCACTGGTATTGTATAAGGCTCAAGTTCTCCACCTCTCCCAGCCGGCTAGTAAAACAAGATATGAAAGTGGTACTACGTAAGAGGCTCAAAATAAAAGATGCCGAAATGGTTCTGATGTAATTGAAAAGTACATCTCTTGACATTCCTGCTTCAGAAGGACTGTCCTTATCTCCAGGAACATAGATGTTTGAGCTGTTTGAGCTGACCACCCTTTAAAGAATTTCAGCTCTCACACAAGGGGAAGGTTTCTTATACAGCTGATGGTCAATGCCTTGAACTGTGTCTGACAAGAAGGCTGTAGCCAGACGGAGCTGCCTGACCCTCCAGGGACATGGACAGAACAACTAATCAAAACAGACTAAGGTATAGCATGCATTTATGAGGTCTTAGACGTGCCATGAGCTCTGCTCATGTGCATGCCTTTGCTCCACAATGAATGGGAAGCTGTCCATCAGTCCTGCAAATGCAGTTCTCCTTGCCAATGCGTTGTAAGGCTATATCTGGGCATACCTCAGGGTAACGGGTTACCCTATATCCTCAGAATGTAATGGAAATTTGGATTCTGTGTAAATGCGTTTTCTAAGAAGTTTCAAACTGTAATTGCAAGTAAATCATACATGCGCAATCCACTTTGAAGAGGGGAGAGAGGCAAAGATGAATGCATCAAGGTCCACTGCATTCATATGACTTCCTGTCAAAATTTTTTTTTTTAAATTGCATCACTGCTATCATTTAACTGAAGAAAGACCCAAGAACTTCAGATCATATACTTTAACAACAACCCCTCCAAAAAAAAAAAGAAATTAAGTTGGAAAAAAACATAGCAACTAATTTCATCACCTCAGTGTCTGGATATTTGCCCTAATTTCTACTCCCTTGGACTGAAAGTTGTCTACTAGTCCTTATCTAGAGGATGTAGATCTGGCTTTTGGTGCAGACAGGTCTGACAGCTGCCAGGGCCAACAGACTGCTGTTGGTGGGCAGCAGTGCAATCAACTATGCCTGGACTGGCTCTATACCTTCCTCCTCTCCCATGCCCTTTGCCAGGCCTAACAGTGACTAGCCCTGCCAGGGTAGTGTAGTACTCAGCTTTGAGGAAAGTAAATCTATCTCTTCCTTCATTAGTGGAAAAAACTTGAAAGGTCATGTCCAGGCCTAGCCTTAACTAAGTCAAATTAGTGAAGTCAAATTGCAACAGGGCTTCAACAGAAATGGAAAACAGACACTGAGTTGACAGTCATAGAACTACAGAATCACAGAATGGTTTGGGTTGGAAGGGACCTCAAAGATCGTCTAGTTTCAACCCCCTGCCATGGGCAGGGACACCCTCCACTATATCAGGTGGCCCAAAGTCCCATCCAACCTGGCCTTAAAAACATCTAGGGATGGGGCCTCTAGTACCATCATCACTACCTTCATGGTACTGTAATACTAAGTTTTCCTAGAAGAAAATTAGTCCTAGAAGACTAGGCTGACCTGACCTGCATGGTGACCATGGAGGTCAACAAGAAAATAAATTACTAAGCACAAAGCACAAAAACCTCAAAGACACAACGACCCATTCTCAAAGATTTTGGAAACTAGAAATCCCTACATTTATCCCGATGAATTCTATTTTCTAAAGATTGGGCTTAAGCATAATTTTTCTGGGCTTCCTGAAGGATTTTAAAAACTATTATGTGTAAAGGGAGAGATATTTTCTCATGCTTCCACTGCCATATGCCCTTCAGTTATTTCATGCACTACATGGGATTAATTAACCAGTGTTTTGGATGGGCTCATCTTGGTGAACTGATAATTTCTTTATTGCTTCCTGGGGCTCTAATGTTCTTAATCATAGGGACTATTAGTGTACTTCCAAGGTGAAGAACCATCAAAGGTGCAGTTTACCGAATGTAGGTTTTAAAGGAAGAAAGGATGTATAACCAGAGTTGAATTTCAGTGGTCCTTGGCACTGAAGGTTTTGTCTTTGTGCAGGATGTTGAAAACCACCTAAAAATTAGATCTTTACTGGCATAAGAGTTATATTTTTGATAATTTCTCAGGTACCATCATTCACGTTCTAGACAGCAAAGTAACATACTCTTATAGGCTATATTTGGTCACTTCATTGGAAAGACTTCAGAGACTAAGAGTTATAGGCACACACAGGTAGGCCTAGGAATAGTCTTTCACAAATAGTTCTCTCTTACCACTGACTAGAGAAGTTCCCACCCAAAAAGCTATCACATTCAGCCTGTGACTGGGAATTCTCCTATGGCACAGAGTTATTCTAATGTTAAAGAACACATACCACCATCATGGGAAACTGAACTTGATATCAGTTACAGAGATACAGCAGAAACATAACAAAATTACTAAAAATCAAAGCTAATGCCCATTATGACTTCCTCTGGAAAGTGAACTGAACCTCTTTTGCTGAGTGTCTATTGGGGGGATAAATCATAAACGTCAGATGCTAATTTATGTATGTTAATTTTACTGTTCTCACACACACCACAGGCAACGGCTGCAGTCTACATTCCCCGGTACACATCACCTTTGATCTGGAACAGCCTTTTAACTAAACGTCCCTATTCCTACTCATTTTTAGGAGCCAGGGTGTTTAACTTACTATTTTACTTATTACCAAAGCACCTAGAGGATCTAGGTAGGGTCAAGAACACAAAAATGAAGTTTTCTATTTCTCTGTCATTTACCGGTGAGGGATAGGCAGTTCTTTCGCCATTTTTTAGTCACATAGTTACAGACAAGTAAATGTCAGCTAGAAACAGAATGACAATGCTGTAGTTAATCAGAAAAATATAGAAAGCACTAGAGAGCTGTGGAAAGAGATGGAAGCAAGTAAAGGAGAATATGGCAAGCAGAAGTAATGAAGCTGGCACAAGAGGACTTGCAAGGGAGAGGTGGGAGGGGATGGAAATACGGATCTCAAGAGCATGAGGAGGAAAATCATCAGCTGCAAAAAGTGAAGACAGAGTTGGAAAACACCACTCATGTCCAGTGCTTATGAAGACATGCAGCTGCTTCTGCTTTGGATGAATCTTTTATGCAGCTGATGGCTCTGCCTAGGAATGTCTTCTGCCTCTGGAACTGTATGATACTCATCAGTTTTGGGAAGAGATAGAGCACTAGCAAGCCTTCATTTCTATCCCAAACTGTGCTGTCAAACACAGAATCATAGAATGGTTTGGGTTGGAAGGGACCACAGGGATCATCTAGTTCCAACCCCTCTGCCATGGGTAGGGACACCCTACACTAGACCAGGTTGCCCAAAGACCCATCCAGCCTGGCCTTGATGGCCCTTCCAGAGATGGGGCCTCCACAGCTTCTCTGGGCAACGTGTTCCAGTGCCTCACCACTCTCACAGTCAAAAATTTCTTTCTAGTGTCCAATCTAAATCTCCACTCTTTTAGTTTAAACGCATTACCCCTTGTCCTATCACTGTACTCCCTGATAAACAGCCCCTCACCAGCTTTCCTGCAGGTCCCCTTTAGGTATTGAAAGGCTCTGATTAAGTCTCCCTGGAGCCTTCTCTTCTCCAGGCTGAACAAGCCCAACCCTCTCAGCCTGTCCTCATAGGAGAGGTGCTCCAGCTCTCTGATCAACTTTGTGACCCTCCTCTGGACTTGCTCCAGCAGATCCATGTCTTTCCTGTACTGAGGATTCCAGAGCTGGACGCAGTACTCCAGGTGGGGTCTCACAAAAGTGGAGTAGAGGGGCAGAATCACCTCCCTTGCCCTGCTGGCCACACTATTTCTGATGCAGCCCAGGACACGGCTGGTTTTCTGGGCTGTCAGCGCAAGCTGCCAGCTCATGTTGAGTTTTTCATCAACCAGCACCCCCAAGTCCTACTCCTCAGGGCTACTCTCAATCCATTCTCCCAGGAAGGATGAAAAGAAACACTTCTTGTTTGAATAATAATTTTAAATAAATATCTTTATATTTCAGTTTAATTAATTAAAAAATCCTTGTTTATTTTTATTCATACCCACTGTCTCTAACTGCATCTGAATCTGCTCACTTTTCCAAAAGTCCTTTCACAGTAGGTGGGACTGTAATCAGACAGGTACATTTAAAATCACATTAAAAAAAATAGTTATCTTGGCTAATATTAATCCAACAGCAACTTAAAAAAATAATAATCATCAAAGTAATGTGCAAAGTCAGTGCTTCTGAACAGGTGACATAAGATTACTTAATTTTTGTGCCAGTCAGAGTTTGGGACCTGGATGGTCCTACCAGAAGGAGACAAAACAGTGGAAAAGGAGTGAAGCTGAAACACTGGGCCTTGAATTGCTGGGTTTGCATTCAGTGCTGCTCCTGAGAGGATGTGGGAGTTGGAGAATGTGACATGCCGTGCAGCATCTCTGAACTTCCTCACCTCTGTATTACTGATGGCAATAAGAGTGATTCTGCTTTTGCTTAGAAGCCAGCAGTTCACATCTCCTTTGAGCAGGGTTTGGTCCCTGCAGACACTACAGCAATGTTTGGAATAAATTCCAATAACGCATTCCTGTTTCAAAGTCTCTTTGTTTCCATGTAATAGGTGCAACAACAGCAAGGATACCTTGCCTGATGCAGCACATTGAATAAGAGAAGGATGGACTGGGTTTCTTAAACACGAGGATGGGGGATACAGAAGGCAACTGAAGTGAAAGTAATGGAAGCACCAAACCAGGCCCTGTGAAGTGCAATGAAGGAAAGGAAAGATTTTTATTCCAGGCGTCAAGGTGGAGTTGGTGGAGAAAATGCAAATTAATTTAACAGTTCAAGCATCTTTACTAACTTATTAGTCCTTTGTGGGATGTACACTTTTCCAGATATAACAGCATTGACTGTACTGTTAAATACTGAGTACCTGTGAAAAATGAGAATTGACATCCTATTCAAAAGAAGATTCCCATTTTCCCAGAGTTGCACCACATTATTCATAGGGCTGTTAACTACCAGCATAATGAGATTTACACTTTACCTTTTGTGTTACAGGAAATTATCTATGGTCAGATGAATGCTTCTGATTGTACTGGTGAAGGATATGATACTATTTAAAGCTTTTCAGAGCTTGTGATGTGACACTTTTATGTAAATTTTTATACAGAAACAACAAAGATATAGATGGTTTTCACGTTTTAATAATACTGTACTTGTAGCATAATAAATGGTCTGGTCAAATAAGACCAATATTGGTGATATAAGATCCCTATAAATCAGATGGAGTTGTGTTAAATGAACAGTCAAGAAAATTTGAGTTTCATAGTTACAGTTCTGTCCAATGCTTTCTGGTAGCAGAAATATTTGCAGGAAAAGTTAAATATTAAAGTGTGGCAGAAACACAAAAACATAGCCATTGAAATTGTTTTCATATGCCTACAGTGAAAGATTCCAACATTTTATGATAACATTACGTAACCACTATGCGCATTTTTCCCTATCAGGCCATCTTTAAACTTTCTAAATTCAAACATATACAATTGTGGTGCTTGAAAGTGCATGAAATTGTTCACTATTAAGTAGATATTCAATTTTTATTAAGGCTTATGTCCACATTAACAAATGTGCAGCCCTGTCAGAATAGGTGTGTAGAATGAACATAAAGCTGAGCACTGGGTGTCCACCCCGTATATTTCTGCAGTTACTTTGAATTAGCTCTTGTCTGGTCCTATGGATCAATTTTAAATATGATTTAGAAAGCAGGAGAGGAATTCCTGAAGAAGACCTTTTGTCCTAGCTTCATCCGGAACCAAATCTAGTTCAGATGCTCTGAGACTGCTGTATGATACAAATTAAACCATTTTTTGTAACTAAGGATACACAAGCAGATTTATTTAAAATTGCACTAACCTGCTAAAAGAGATGCATCCTGTTTTACTGAGCATCAGAAAATCTGTTTCATGTGACCGAAGAGGCCAAGAAGTTCAGTTTTTGTCAATTATTCTTAAAGCTCAGGTAAGAAACTTCCATTCTACTGTAGGCATAACAAAGCTGTCATGCATAAGGAGCATGTAGGATAAGCTCCAAATAGTATTGATGGTTGCACTTTGAAGCAAGCTAGGCGTGCTAGCTCTGGGACCCACAGCACAAGAAAGATGTGGACCTGTTGGAGTGAGTCCAGAGGAGGGCCACAAAGTTGATCAGAGGGCTGGAGCACTGTTCCTGTGAGGACAGGTTGAGAGAGTTGGGCTTGTTCAGTCTGGAGAAGACTCCAGGGAGACCTCATTGCAGCCTTTCAGTACTTGGAGGGTATTATCAGGTATTAGAGGTATTCCCATAAATATTGTATGCTTCACAACTGGTGTTTTTGAAAATAAAGCTTCTGTTTCATATCAAAGCCCTGATTCAAAAACTTCTTTTCTTTACCTCTTTTACGCTGAAGTAAACGGTGAAATGGTAGGAGTTACTCTTGAAGCTCCACTTACTGGAATGTGATTTCTCAAGCATAAGATAAGGCCTGTGTCCATGGGGTTGGGCTTCATTGTTAAAATGGCTGTATGGAAAAAAATTTTCGGGGATTCTCAGCCCCAATAACAACCACCTGCTCTATTTACACCAAATTAATAGTCCTGTAAGTATAAGAAGTTTATATGCCAAGGAGTGTATGTTTTTTATTCGGTTTTAAATTGTTCTCCCCTTCTCTTTTTGAAGCCAGACTCTGGGAAGTGGGCACAGAAATCTTCAACAAGAAGTCAAAGGCATGCTGAAACAGAATATTCTGCATAACAAATTAGGCAAGAAAAATACATGGCTATCCATTGACTTATGAGGCAATTAAAACCACTTTTGTGGATAAATAGCCTATAATTGTTATGGCAGTCAGGAGGAAGATCCAGTAAGAAGTTTATGTATTTAAAAGAGAAACAAGAATCAAGTCATCTCTAAAGAGAAAAACGTGAGGAGAGCTAAAGACGACCTCTCCCTCAGCCCCCGTTTTTGCTTCCAGAGGTTTTTTTTTTCCTTTTACATGAAAATTGAAAAGTGTTCATGGCTTTAGCAACAGGCTTTTGGGGGTTTTTGTGTGAGGCTTTTCATATGATAATGGCTAGATTCTATGGCAACCATTGAAAATGAGGAGCCTGGAAACAAAAGCTGCAGCAGAAGAGGATCGGTACAGGCTCGCTATGTCTGCAGGAATAATGGCGGAGACCCGCTCTCCAGAAAGGTGTCTGATGGCGGCCTGTCAAAGGGAAGGGCTCGCTTTAACTCGGCAGAGCTAACTCAGTCTACAGTTAGTGCCCGGGTTTTATGGCTCCAATTTTCACTCTAGGGTTTTTTCCACACGAAACCACATCTACAGTAGACGTGCAGGTAATGAATGGTTAATGCTGGTCTGCTCATACTTTGGGGTGAGCAACAGGAGTGGGGGACAGAAAAGAACAGGTTTAGCAGCCAAATGCTCCTAGCTTCCTCATGGCTGGTTACAGTCTCAAAAGAGACTGTGCGTATAAACAGTGTAAGCAGGATTAGGCCTATAGGAGGCTGATGTCATGTGAAATCAATGCTTAATTACAGGTTACATGTACCTATTTATCTGTTGGTCCGAAAAAGAGTTTGTCATCTGAGCAAACGGAGATATGAAATATCAAGCCCAGTTGTTTGCAGAACACTAAATTACTGTTTTGGAGATTATGCTTTTCCCACAAAGATGGACTGAAACAGCAAATTTTGTAGTGTCACGTAAAATGATGATGCCAGACATGAATCTATAGGACAGGCTAGTGTTTAAGTGTTCCTACTATTGTTTGCAGGAAGAATACAAGTTCAAATCAAGTCTGGTTTTGGAAGAAAATACAACAGAAATTTTTAAAGCGAGAAGTGATACAAAGTATAAAATAAGTTTAAGAGGAAATTTAAAGATCAGAGTTTCTATTTGCTCTGTGATGTCACTATTTCTGTACTAAACTTAGGAACCGTAGCAATGCAGTGATACATGGAACCGGTGATTGCATGTGGTCTTGCTATTCTTGTTTCTAAAGATTTGCTTTTTCCATGACTGTATCACAGTTTTTCCACAAATTATTTTATAAATAAGTATCTAATAAACGTTAAAAAAAATTTCATACCAGGGAAATTATCTTTGCTAATGAACATGAGAGATTCTCTGTTTGAAGTAATATTGTGACTTTATTATGAGTTTCCAATAGAATGTTGTATTACAAGAACAGTACTACAAAAAATCAACTTCATCACGTTTGGCTTTCAGATGACTGACAGTAATAATCTCTATGAGACACAGAATGATATGCCAGTTGTTGAAAAGTGTTGGTCTAGATAATTTTCCTAAGTCACTTGTTTGACAAAGCTCAGGTTAACTCCTGCATTTATAAATACATGAATAAACTCTCAATGAATGAGTTCCAGGCTCCTAAATCAAAGTCAGGCTAAGATTAGGTTCAGATTCATTGATAAATGCTTTTGAAAACTTTAGGCCCTTTTATGCAGAATCCAGGTGAAAAGAGAAAAGAAAGAGTTGAAAAGGAAGGCTGAAATTATAAAGAACTGTGCTGTGAACAACAAGGTTCCATTATCAAGGAAGGATGATTCACACTGCAGATTTATTTCTCAAATTTAACAGGTTTATTTAAATATTTATTTTCCTCATACTGATATGCTCTTAAGCTTTTATATGAGTCCCGTGAATAGGTACCAGCAAACATTCTTTTGCTCTTGTTTGTGTGATTGTGTCTTTGTTGTCCTGGATACAAGTTCACTCCAGTCTGTTAGCCCTTTGTGGACAGGTGATCACACAGCACCATAAAAGCAGAGGGCCCAGGCCTCCCACGACCCAGGCTTCCTCACACGCCTCAATAACCTGAGCTCAGCCTCTCCAATGACTCCTTTCTGCTCAGGAAGTCTTTTGGTCTGCAAAGCAGTTGAAAAAAAGAGACATGCACGTTTTATAAAGTTTCAAAAATAAGTTGTTTTTTTCTAAACACAAAAAATATGTGGATGCAGTCAAACAATAAAAGCTTGCCACATTTCCCTAAGTCTTTTTTCTGATCACTCTCAAGCTGTCTTTGAACTTAAGGAAAGTCTCTTTAGCTGTCCAATCTTCCTCTTCCCGCATCAGGCTTCTTCAGACTCCGAATTCTCACCCTTTATCATATGATTCAAACTCTCCCCTTCTTCCCCTAGGACCTGTTGCTCTATTGCATCTCCCTAACTTCAGACTTAAAATTAAATAAAAAATTTCCATGTGGTAGCCTGTATTTTATTTGCAAGAATGCTCCACTGAATAGATGTTCATCAGATGTTAGCAACCCACTCTTCTTAACCTTCACGTAGGTGTGTTTCCCTTGTCAGTTCTAGTGAAAAATATTTTAGTATAGACGTGAGGAACAATGGAAGTAAAAAAATCAGTCTTTTTCATACAGTTCAAATTTTGCAATCACAGAACCTCAGAATGGTTGAAATTGTGAGGAACCTCTGGATGTCATCTGGACCAACCCCCTGGTCAAGTAGGGACACCTAGGGCAGTCAGTTCGATGTAAGATTTCTGAAGACATTACAGAATTCAGTGTACAAGAATTACACCGAAAGGAAACTGGAGGCGTGAAAAGCTTTGAGGCTCATCAAAATATTTTAGTTTTTTTTTCTTCAAAAAAGTCATAGTTTGAACTGCAGTTTTTGGAATTTCCACTTTGTCTCTCTTCCTTTTCTCATGTCAGTTAGTGGATTTCCCCAAATACATTTCTGAAACACAAAAGCAGAAGTGATGATGGGGGATTTGTGACAAATTCTGACATAAATAAAAAAAAATAATTGCTCATTTATTTACAAAGAAAGATGAACTGTTGTCTATTCCTTTGCCTGTGGTTTCCCTGCAGATTTGTATTTAAACAGCTAATTTAAGTTAAAACAGAATGTCCAAAATATTTCACTGCACTTTAATAGAAACTTATTGCTCCTCCATCAGTAACAGCAGATGTGAACACCGTCATGTCACCAAACATTTTAATCATAGTAGCATAGAAAGGTTTGGGTTGGAAGGGACGTCAAAGATCATCTAGTTCCAACCCCTCTGCCGTGGGCAGAGACACCCTTCGCTAGTCCAGGCTGCCCAAAGCCTCATCCAAACTGACCTTGAACACTTCCAGGGATGGGACCTCCACTGCTTTTCTGGGCAACCTGTTCCAGTGCCTCACAACCCTCACAGTAAAGAATTTCTTGCTAATAGCTAATGTAAATCTACTCTCCTTCAGTTTAAAGCCATTTCTCCTTTTCCTATCACTACACTCCCTGAAAAACAGTCCCTCTCAGTCTTTCCTGTAGACCCTCTTTAGGTATGGTAGGCTGCTATAAGGTCTCCCTGGAGCCTTCTCTTCTCCAGGATGAACAAGCCCAATTTTCTCAGTCTGTCCTCGTAGGATAAGTGCTCCAGCCCTTTGATCATCATCATGGCCATCCTCTGGACTCACTCTAACAGATCCATGTCTTTCTTGTGCTGGGGACCCCAGAGCTGGACACAGTACTCCAGGTGGAATCTCATGAGAGCAGAGGGGGAGAATCACCTCCCTTGACCTGCTGGTCACGCTTCTTTTGACGCAGCCCAGGATACTGTTAGCTCTCTGGTCTGCAAACGCACACTGCTGGCTCATGTTGAGCTTTTAATGAATCAACACACCCAAGTCCTTCTCCTCAGGGCTGCTCTCAACCCATTCTCCACCCAGTCTGTACTTGTGCTTGGGATTGTGCTGACCCACGTGCAGGACCTTGCACTTGGCCTTGTTGAACTTCATGCAGTTTGCATGGACCCACCTCTCCATCCTGTCAAGATCCCTCTGGATGGCATCCCTTCCCTCCAGTGTGTCAACCACATCACACAGCTTGGTGCCTTCGGCAAACTTGCTGAGGGTGCACTCGATCCCACTGTCCATGTCGCCGATAAAGATGTTAAATAGTGCCGGTTCCAGTACTGACCCCTGAGGAACGCCACTCATCACTGATCTCCACTTGGACATCGAGGTATTGACCACAAGTCTTTGAGTGCAGCCATCCAGCCAATTCCTTATCCACTGAGTGGTGCATCTGCCAAATCCATGTCTTTCCAAATTAGAGACAAGGATGTCATGAGGGACAGTGTCAAATGCTTTGCACAAGTCCAGGTAGACGTCATCACTTGCTCTTTCCTTATCCGCCAATGCTGTAACCCCATCATAGAAGACCACAAAATTTGTTATGCACAATTTGCACCTGGTGAAGCCATGTTGCCTGTCACCAATGACCTCCTTATTTTCCATGTGCCTGAGCATAGTTTCCAGGAGGATCTGCTCCACGATCTTGCTGGGAAAAGGTGAGATTGACTGGATTATAGTTCCCTGGGTCTTCCTTTTTTTCCTTTTTAAAAATGGGGCTATGTTTCCCCTTTTGAGTCAGTGGGAACTTCACCAGACTGTCACGCCTTCTCAAATATGATGGAGAGTGGCGTCGCCACTTCATCTGCCAGTTCCCTCAGGGTACACGGATGCATCTCATCAGGTCCCATGGACTTGTACACCTTCAGGTTCCTTAGATATTCTCGAACTGATCTTCTCCTACAGTGGGTCGTTCTTCAATCTCCCAGTCACTGCATTCGCCTTCTGTGACTTGGGCAGTGTGGCTAGAGCACTTTCCGGTGAAGACTGAGGCAAAAATGTCATTGAATACCTCAGCCTTCTCCATATCCTGGTTAACCAGGTCTTCTGTTTATTTCTGGAGGGGACCCACGTGTTTCCTAGTCTTCCTTTCATCACTGACATACCTATAGAATCTTTTCATGTTGTCCTTGACATCTCTGGCCAGATTTAATTCTACCAGGGCTTTAGCTTTCCTAATCTGATCCCTGGTTACTTGGACAGTTTCTCTATATTCTTTCCAGACTACCTGCCAAACCCAGAACACTGTCCTTGATTCCACCCTGAGTAGACTTCCTTTTTCTGATTGACTTTGTCCAGGAGCTCCTCGTTCATCCATGCAGACCTCCAGGCATTTTTGCCTGACTTGCTCTTTGTTGGGATGCATCACTCCTGAGCTTTGAGGAGGTGATCCTTGAATACTAGCCAGGTGTCTTGGCCCCCAGACTTGTTCTTTATTCCATGGGAGTAGATTACATTTCTGCTGAGTTAAACAGATCTTATGAAACAATGTGGACTTGATATAATTTTCATGTAAGTAAAGGATATTATAAAACAGGTCATGACATGTCTGGATATGAACATAAAAGTCTCATCTCAGGTTCCCAGACAAAGAAAGGTATCTACTGGTCTACTGGTATTGTCCTTGGCACTGTCTCCAGGCACATCAAGAACAAGAAGGTTATTGGGAGCAGTCAGTATGGTTTTACCAAGGGAAAGTCATGCTTGACCAACCTGATAGCCTTCTATGAGGATGTAACTAGGTGGATGGATGATGGAAGTGCGGTAGATGTGGTCTATCTTGACATCAGCAAGGCATTTGACACCGTCTCCCATGGCATCCTTGTGGGTAAGCTGAGGTGGTGTGGCCTGGATGATCAAGTAGTGAGGTGGATTGTGTGCTGGCTGGAGGGCAGAAGTCAGAGGGTTGTGGTCAATGGGGCC